>JAPTYQ010000003.1:32754987-32771019 GCA_029814465.1 Ostorhinchus cyanosoma
AAGTCCATTCTGTTTGATGAAAATATGCATACTTTGATTCAAATAAATCAGGATATTTTATGTATAAATGCCAAACACTGGAGAAACAGAGTACATTTAATACAATCTGAGCTGGGACAGAATGTACAGATCTAAAAACAAGACATCATCTCAGCCCAGAAACGCGGCAGAGTCTGGTTTACGCTACGCTAGGCTAACTGTTGTGATAACAGCTGCTGAAGCGAAGCATCCCTGCCTGCTCCTGCACATCACCCGACACTTCAACAACATATCCTACTGTCGCCCGTGTGTTTCATGCATGTCTGACTTGTGTTCAGAACCTGCAAGGATCAAGTGTCACCTATTGCATGAAGCACAAACACATCTGGTACCAACACTAGACAAACAATTCAGAACAAATGAAAACTATCAATTCAATGCATGCAACGTGAGCTGAATTGTGTATTCTCAAACTATTTATCAAACCGTACCTCGTCAGAGTTGCTGTATATGTGATAAATACTGAATAAGCAATGTGGGTTTTACATTTTCACTATATATGATTGTGTTCTTTTCTTTTATTCAGTCTGTATCTTCTGTAAGTTGTCTCTGCCTACCTTGAAAAGCACTCTATAGATGTATTATTCAGCTGGATACCAGTGTTTAACCAGTGGTAATGTGAAAAAAAAGGGTCAGGCCTTTGTCTTTCTGCTGACCCACATCTTATCTGAACACCAGATGAGAGGGTAAACACATATGTGAGGTAGACCTTAATGTAAGCAACAGAAAAGTGGAGCAAAAAGAAGTTAGCCACAAAAGAACATGTGGTTTATACAAAAAATGAAAATCTGATTTTTAGCTTTCAACCATTTCCAATTCTGTTATTATAGATTTTTCTACTGTCACAGCAAAGTAAGCATTTAACCCATAAAGACCCAGTGATACATTTATGACATTTCCCAAATTAATTTTTCTCTCTAGTTTAACTTTTTGTACAGGATTTATCTCCATTTATTATATTAGCCTCTGGATTTTGCATGTTTCAGTGTAAAATCATGTCTTTTCCTATATTTAATTTCTGAAATTTTATTTAGATGTTCATAAAAACTCTGAGTAAATTCAAAGGTTATTATATCAAAACAGAGAAAACGTGACTTTTCCAGCAAAAAATATCATTAACTGAACATAAACCCAGTGTGTCGATTCAACTCAGTGGGTTTTACTGGTGAATCAATGTTCTAGTTGATGACAGTGTTTCCACGGTAACTACGGAGCCTCTGAACATCTAAATGGGTCATATATGATGACCATGAAAAGATGAATAATCATATTTTACACCAATTATTTACATGGATTGATAGAATTAGTGGATCAACAGGTATTTAACATGTTATATCAGTGAATGATTTTAGTCGCCAAAGGATGTTTGGGTTTTTATGGGTTAAACCTAAACTCAGTCCAGACTTAATTCCACTTTTAGGCTCTGGTTTGGTAAAACACAGTAGTCAAGTTGCACAAGACTCCCTGACAAGCAGGTATAACACCTATTTGGAGCCCAACCCTCAGTAAGCTTTACGCTGATTCACAGAAAAGGTGAACAACTCACACGTGCGACATGTCACTGCCCTGATATGGCGACACAATCCTCCAAACAACGATAAGACGCAGGTCGTGTTAGTACGTTATTCCACCCTGAGAGTGTGTGTGAATCACCATGTCAGTTTGTTAAAGCGCCCAGCTGTTTTGGATGAATAACGCAGGCTTAAATGTTGAGAATGACGGGTGACACCAACCTCGTTTCTCCTCCAGGTCCTGGAGAAACTGTCTGTAAGCAGCCGCAGAGCTCATCCCTTCCTCCCAGAGACCAGAGAGAAAAGAGGGACGGTGAGAAATCAGACAGAGGGGAAATGAGGAAACAAACTCTGAAGTGGATCGAGAAGGTGGCAAAAGGGAGAGAAGGTGTCATGAAGAAACCTCAAGGGTATAAATGTAAGTGAGATAGTGACAGAGGAGTTAAAACAGAAGTGAAAAGGAGTAAAGAGAAGAAAAGGAGGAGGAGGAGGAGGGAGAGTCTGGAGGCTGCAGTTGATCTGGGAGGATCCACGCTGTCAATAACGAGCCATCCCTAATCACAAAGGTAATCCCTCATCTCTCACTCGCGTCTTTTCCTCTTCTATAAGCGTCGTCCTCTCTCCGCCGAGTGTGTGTGTGTGTGTTGCGTCGGTGGCTGCCGTAGCTGTGGCGGCGCGTTAGCAGCTCTAAGCCGGATAGAGGAACTGGACTTTGACCACAAGGCGGGTGATGTCACTGCCAGAGCCAGAAACATGTGCTTCACTGGCGAGTAGAGTCACTGTATATGTGTGTGTGTGTGTGTTCTTACAAGGAACAGGAAGGGGGCGTGTTTTTAATACTTAGCGCTCAGCTGTGTGAATGTGTGTTTTTTTAAGGCAGCGTGGTATGTTGACACTGGAGTTCATCTGTGAATGTTTGACGGTGGCATTTGTCGTTCAAGCTCCTGCACATTGTCGTCTTTCTGTCGGACTTTCAGCTGCCTCCTGGATCAACACATGTTACAGAACAGGGGACGAGACGGCGGCTCTTTTAAACGCACCATTTCTTCCCTTTAACTGTAATTTACTGTACGCTCGTACCAGTCTAACTCACTTTATCACCTCATGCATGTGTTGTCTTGTTATGTCAACATTTTAGCTGATGTACACCTCGGCGCCGTGTCTCACTGAGCCAAAATGTCCAGTGTTTACCAAGTTTGGAGACTCCAGTTATCACTAGTCTGGATATGTATAAGATTACAATGATAGAAGAGAATTCAGAGCATTAACACCTACTGCACTTTAAGCCTTCTGTCTTCAAACCTGACGTGGGTGCGTCTATGAAACTGGTCCTAAAAGCAGGACACGGGGGCTAAAAATTCACCAGATGTTGATTAATGTTATGGAGCAAGTTTGGAAGCACTTTGGGTCCATTTGAAAAAAATAAATATATATATTTACTGAGATAAAACAAACTATTTTTCAGATGAAACACTTTTATTTGAAAAAAAATGTGCATGTGACACGGTAAAAAGTACATGAAAATGATGTGCTACTATTTTTTTTCGAATACCTATTCTCTCACAGGTGCATTTTGGGAATCGAAGTACATATGCAAGGAAGACTGTTACACAAAAAAAAAAAATTTAAAAATCACTCGCAATTTATATATGTTTAAATGGGCAGGTTCCACATGTAACGCGTGTGGACACTATAGGTTACATACGAAACCTGGAATCAGACTGAGATTCATGAAAAACCCGAATGTCTGGATTAGAAAAACCACTAGAATCATCTATTTTAATACAGTGTCTTTATTTATAATCTATATAAGACCATTTACATCCATGTGTTCAGATCAAATGCACTGACACCGAGGTAGGTTTTCATGTCCCAGTTTTGGTCCTATGTTTGTCCCCAATATCTGATTAAAAATTCATTCATTAAACCTCGACTTCACTCAATTAATCAATCGAGAATTACATATATGTACATTTGTGAGACGAGAACTACCCTTCCTCTTTTTTTCTTTTTTATCCTGGTCTTATCAAAAGGTAAATGCCATGTGGTGAATGATTACCTGCCTTTCAAACATGTGGCAGAGACTAAACACACACTCTCTAAAAAGGGCAGATTAGTGGATACAGGGTCTGGTGTCATGACAACCAGCGGACCACTCTAATGACTTCTAATGGTTTCCTCCTCCTCCTCCTCCTCAGGACAACTTTGAGGACGTTAAAAGTATCGTCACGTAAGTATTTAGCTCGCGCTTGGAGGTAAACAGACTGAATGACGTAGTAATGACGACAGAAGATCCTGGCTCAAAAAAAACAAAAAAAACAACAATAACTGTCTGAGAATCACACAGTCAACATGAAACCAGTAACTCATGTCAGAAGGTGCAGTAAATATGTGGTATAATGTTGAAATATTTACTGTTTGGGACATTTTTCTTTCTTTATTAAACAGTTAAACTCAAATCCTTCTGGGTTTTTGGATTCAGAAGAAATAATTTTTAATAAAACTGCAGATAATGTTGCGTTAAAGTGAAAATTATTTGATATCTACGATGCAGAAATGAAGGAGGATACTGCTCGATTCAACCCCGTTAACCCTTTAGACGCCAGAGTTCTTTTCATAAACTATTCAATTTTGATATCACAATTAGAGATAAAATCACACTGTAAATGAGAAAAATATTGAGTATGACCCAGAGTTTATGATGGGAGTCAGTTTGCTCATCTAATTTGCATATGGTGATGTCACAGGTTGGCGGCCTAATTGGATTATATAAATATCTAAGATTTAACTTGGGAGTTTTCTTTGTGTTTTTTTTTTTTTTTCATGTTATCCTTAAAATAAATGAACTTAAACATTAGGAGAAAGTAAAATGCAGGAAGTTTTAGTAGTTTTTTTTAGCCAAACAACAGAGTAGCTAAAAATATGTCCTTATCTATCCAAGCTTAAACTAAATAAACTTGACTTACTTACTAAACCAGCTCAGGACCAAGCCTTTCAAACTGGATTTTCTTCTTCACTTTGAATAAAAATATGCTCTGAAATAGCATTAGAATTGAAGGGGCACATGTCTGCTATCTATCGGTGGGAGGTGGTTCCAAGATTGGGCTCCTCTGTCTGGAGCTATGGTCTGTTTCATTCAGTTATGTTGCTTGTCGTAATATTGCAACTTAAAGGGTTAATATTATGTCAGAACATTAAAACTGAATCAGTCTTTTGTCGTCTGCTTCCTCCAAACATCCATGACTCAGGGTTACACGAAAGATTTTGTCTATAACAGGAAAAATGTCGTCTTATATTTGCAAATAAAATCTGGATTTGCATCTTCATTTGGTCCTGAAATGCGACGGCTACTTCTCTTTTCCATTTTTTTTGGACTGTTGCACTGAACTGTGGCCAAAATAAAGACATTAAAGCAGATATGAGCCGCTCTACACACAGACAGGACTCAGAGTCTCACATTTCAACTTCATCTGTCTCTCGCACTTCGTCGCAGTCACAACAAACACAGTTTTCCACCCAAACACAACCTGTCACACATCCAAACGTTTCACACACTGAGGAATGAGACGAGCAGCGGCAGTTTAGGACAAACAGGAGGAATTACTAATCAATAGGGCAACAGATGCATCATGTTTGGGAGTGTGGAGGGTTTTCCTTTGGTTTTTCTACAAAATACTGGCAGATGAATTGGTGTGTCTCATTAATTAGCTTATTTTAGAAACCATATCAGCTAATAAATAGTTACCAATGGCTAAAACCAGACTTCTAAACTGGATTTACCGACTGATTACAGCTCTGGAAGTCATTTTTCAGTAGACTGTTGATTTTCAGCATCAGACGTCCGTAATTCATGTGTTACTTTTTACTGAAAAAAAAATCTGTTACTGACTTAAATACACTTTTCTTCTTCCTTTCATGTGTCTTAGGCCTGATTTCCATCTCATACTTTTCACATAAAAAACATCTGATTACTTTAAAAGTCATATTTATGACAAATGAGGACCTTTCATTTAGTCTTTGGGCTTCAGCTGACAATTATTTTCATTGTCAGTTATTTAATTGTATACTAATTGATTCACTGTTTGGTCCATAAAATGTCAGAACCAACCGTCATTAAATTAGTGTTTAACCTCTTCAGCAAAAACAACTTACAGCTTATTATTAAAGCATTTACAAAATAGCTGAAAGAAACTATTCTGCCCTTTGATGAAAATAAGACGACCCATACTTTTACAAAGATTATTTAGTGAAGAAAAGAAAAAAAAACCCTCTGTTTGGCCTAATATCTTTCTTCTCTTTCAGTCTTATAACGAAGGGGAAACCTGGTGTTTCTATCTGTTGACCTCAGATAGTAAAGTGACCTCTAAAGGTCAAAGGGCAACGGCTTCCAATCTACGTCCATTACAGCATCTCCTTGAACACCAACCACACTTCAACTGAAAATCAAACCCCTGGGGGCATTTTTTAACGGATACATATGCAAGCTCACGCACAAAACAGATGAGAAAAGCTGTGTTATTTGTGTTGTGGATGCATTAATCTAACACTGCAGCGAACAGAAATGAACATGTGAACAGTTTCTATAAACACTACATCATATGACAACATCGTACACAGTCTCACAACCTCAGGGAGAAAAGCTGTGAACTTCAAAGCAAACATGCTCTATTCAACAACTCTTTTAACCTCAGAAATCCTAACAAAAAAAAGTCTGAAACTGCTCAGCGATCCTGAACGCTCCCCTGGGAGTTTCCTCTTTCACATGACCCTGTCAACAGCAGCCCGTTCCCTCAAAGGCAGCGTCGGACACACCGCGATTCACTCACTCTTCCTCCAGCCATCACACACCACGCCTGAGAGGGAGGTGGTGCAGCCGGTAACCATGGCGATGGGACAGCAGCTAGCCAACAGTGTGGTTTTTCTACAGATTTAACAGTTACCTCTGAAAAAACGTGAATAAATACTGACCGAGAGAAGCAGTTGATAAAACAGAACCACAACGACAGGAATTAGAGTCAGTAAGAGTTTACAAGTATAGTGTACGTGGAGCTAGACAGCAGACAAATGGATTCAATTAATCCACTTCTGTTTTCAAAATGCCTCAATCGCTAAATTCAGATTATTTCTCTGAATATTTTTCTTTTGCTGAACAAAAATTCAAAATGCAACCTGTTTGTTTTTGTGATATAATAATAGTGAATGTGCTTCTCCAGTCATATCCTCCTGAGACCCAGTAGGCTAAAGTTTGTTTTTTTTTACATTACATAAGTGCCTTAATTGGAAACTGCATGATACCACAGTTTTTCCAGATAATTTTGTTTGTTTTTAATTTAATGAAATGTCCTTTGCAGTGGACAGTTTTGCTTTGTTCTGTTGGGGTTTTTTTTATAATAAAGCTGTGAAACTCTTGTCCATTACAGAGGACAAAAATGCATTGCTGGGTCTCAGGAAGATATATGACAGAGTTTTAGTTAAGAAAGAGTATTTTTTAATCTTACAGCCAGAGAACAACTGATTAATATTGTAATCGTCCATAACATTAAACATTAATATTTTTCGAGAGTTGATTCAACACACAAGGTTTCCTCCATGAACTTGAACCCCTCAGGCTGAATAAAAGAACAGACCTGTGATAAACCAGGACACCATTTTCCAGCAAATAAAAGCATCATAAGTCAAACAGAGACCAGTTTTAACAGAAATTATTGTATTTACCTTTGTTTCAGGAAGATGTGAACAGCAGCCCCAACATGGAAGAGAAAAGAAACACACTGTGGTTAGAGAAGACCTGTTTAAAATGGGAGCTGACAATTCAGTTAACACCAGAGTTATTGAAACGGAGTACAATCCTCATGCATTATTATCATACAAACGACACAGAGGCAATGATGGGAAAAGCAGTTGGACTGGGACAGAATATCGAACTGTACTGTTTAGTATGCAGCCACGTTCTGCTATAGGAGGAACTGGAGCTGGACTATAAAGGCGACTACAGCACCTGAATTAAAATCAACCGTGTGTTTTGGTGTGTACTTATTGCTGCAGCGTGTTTGCACGTGTGATGCATGTTTTCCAAAATGCCAAACAGCTTGTATTTCAGCACCTCATTGACACTTAATCAGAAATGTGTTCGGTCAGGAGCACAAACAGCATATACACATGTTTACATATACAGTCTAATAAACAGTCTATAGGATGAACGATTCTCAGCCAATATGTCCGAAATAAACTCTCAACAAAACAGATGCACATCCAAACCTATGCCTGCGTATAATATGGAAGCCGATATCAGCTCAGTGTGACAAATGGAAAATATATTTTCTGCATTTTCTGCACACATCATCATATGTGAGTAAATGCAAGGCAACATTTCAACAGATTAAACCCCTTGAGGCTGTACTGGAACTGAATTAATGTGCTCTCCTTCAGCTCACATATTCAATGACCGCTGCTGAAACTGCTGTGGCTTTTATTGTTTATTGGTTATGAAAAGCTGAACATGTCAGTGATTATTCTCAAAAAAATAAATAAATAAATTGCAATATCTTTGATAGAAATATACAGAAATATACTCTTAAAGTTCAATGTACTTGTACTGAACTTACAACAACTCAAACCCAATTTGATAATTAAATGGATGATTATATAAAACTATGTCTCAAAATTATGAAAAAATAAGCACTGGTTGAAATCAATCACATACATATAACAGTACTCAGGAAAACCGTGTACCTTCATTTACATTTACATCCTTAGGCAGAACAGGAATGTATTCATTAAAAAAGCTCCCTTTGAGCCTTATGTGCGCACATGCCTGTTTTATACGACTGTAGACAAGTAAGGAATAAAAAAGGTTCTATTGTTCAGGACAGAAAGTGTGATTTTATTCAGTAAAGTGATATAATTTGTCCCTACAGTGAAATTCAGCTTTTACTGATAAGCAAAACAAAAACATAATTTTGGGAGATTTTTTTACACACAAAACATGTACTGAAACCGAACCGAAACCGTAGCCCAACCCCTGAGGTACAAACCCAACCATGGGCTACCTGTACTAGAGCTGCACAATATTAGAAAAAAATGACACTGCGGTTTTTTTAACCCTAAGATATGAAAAAAACCTCAGGATTATGTAACAGCTGTGTGGTGTCGACGTAAACGGTCAAACTAATCAATGTCGACACAGAACATATGTTTCAATGTCATCCTTCTTGTAGCTAAAATAATTCCAAATAACTGATGTTGTTTCCCTTTTTGGCATCAAGTCTTTATTTACAGTGACTTTCTCTTGTTTGTTACTCATTTTTCAATATTGTCACCAGCGTCTCACTCCAAACTAATTAAGAACAACTGTGATTGGTGGATCGCTGTGCGCAGTGTGCGTCAGGTACCCAGGCTGAAATTAGATGAGAACACTTTCAGTTCATTTGCCTCCTACATCGCTGGACGTGCAATGTGACTATTGCGCACACGTATGTCGAAATGACGATACACAAACAATATATTGTGCAGCTCTGACCTGTACCGTCGCACCTCTACACCTGATCCTGCAAAAACTGCAGCCTCTGTTAAGTGTCAAACACCACTACAACCTGAAACATGATGCTCTGCCTCACAGCTTTATTAGATTTATACGGCTACTATTTGAGCCACCAGAACTGCAAAAACTGGTCATTATTTTCCAATTTCTACAAGTAATGGTGTTGAGGAGAGGGTCGTGCTAAGTATGGCTCCAGTGCATCAATAAACCATTATGCATATGTCCAAAAATCCTAAAAACACATCATTATACTATCCAAAAACAGTATAATGATGGCAGTTTCAGATTCAATCCACAGCTCAGCTTTCTGACACTGACTTTAGAATCATGACTCTTTCCTTTCCACAGACTTGACTTCTACTCACACCCTCCAACTGTTCCAAATGAATTCAACATTATTGTACATAATGAACAGGAGTGTCAGATAACAATCTGGTGAGATTTTCCTCCGTTTTTGTTTTTTTTTTCCATACAGTGATGCTGCAGGCAGCACTTTGCCACACACTCGATGCATCTTCATCAAGACCACATTGATGTTAAAAATGTGCTGAGGCACTTTTCACTTCTGGTATTTTTCTGCAGTCTGAGTGTGCTTTCTGTCTAAATCAGGAAAGATTACAGCAGGAGGTCAGACTTCAGTGTTTTGGATCTTTAGATGTGCCTCACAGCAACACAAATTACTTCTCTGGGGGAAGTGAAGTGAAAATCCAAGTATGGGCTAATTTAATGAAAAAGGCCGGTGTCTGGCGGGTTTTCTGGATGGTGGAGAAAGTAGCAGGAGATTGGTTTGATGGTCGGATGGGTGGACAGAGTGATGTGTCAGAGGGTTAGGAGGTGAAACGCAGCAGGCCTCTGAAAGCCGGGAGTGTACAGAACAAAGGAGCATTCAGTGAAGAAAAGCACAGAGGGGCATGGAAGGCAACGACAAATCAGATGGGTCCGAGTGAGAAGAAGAGGCATGAGAGACGGGAATAGCCAAGTCAGAAGGTGAGGATATTAGGATTTCACACAGAGCTGGCCTGTGGCTCTCTCTTGCTCTATATACTTCAACAATACGAAGAATGAGACGGGCGGGAGGAGGGGGCAGATTTCAAATGCATGTAGGTCAGCAGAGTACAGCAGAAAGAGGAAAAAAGAAGGTAATGGAGAGTATCTGCACGCTTCAAGAAGGCCTAATTTAATCCAGAACTCTTAATCCTGCCTGGAGCTCCAGTCAACACATACTTAAAAAACAAAAAAAAAACAAAGCAGGCAATTCATAAACATTTACCATAAGTCAAAAACAGTGAGGAGGAAGGAGTAATGCGAGGTCAACAGGAAACGGAATGAATCAGCAGAGAAGAACTGATGAATGAACATATTTGGTTTAGATAATTATCTGATCAATACTCTACATTCTGCATCCAAAGTCTTACTTCAGCAAAAGTCTTAGTAGATGGTCTGCTGTGTTTTGTAACTGTACACTGACTGGCCACTTCATTAGGTACACCGTGCTAGTACCATGTGATCTTAAAGGGGTCATATAACATAGAGGGGGTCATAGAAACATAATAAGGGCTGGCAGACAAATGTAGTAGAAATATAGAGCTGCATACGATAGAAATGCTTATATGACTGTGTTGCACTCCAGCGGTGCGTGAGATCTGCAGGTGGAAAGTGATACAAAACCGTCTGTTCTGCTTCCGTTTACTCAGACCCTGAGAAATAACGGCCAGACCTCGTAAATCTGCTGTATACGTTCCACACTATAGAAATATGGATGAAAAGACACAATCATGTTAATCTGCGTCTTTGTTGAAGCCAATTTAGAGAGAACACACTTGTCCGGTCACGTATGAACTAACTCTGTGAATGTGTGTGTGTGGTTTCCATCTGGCCTGTTTCCAATCTCAATCACCTGATACAATGTCATAACATACCGGGAACGAGATGAAAGTGTTTCTCAGCATTTGTTTCATTGTGCGTGGTGCTTTGGACCAAATGAAAGACTTCTAATTAGGTTATTACATTGGCTTTTTTTGTGGCTGACAGTTTACATAACACCATTTTAAGTACCTGTGCGTTGCTGTAAGCTCCGCCCATCTGCTGGTATGAGATCCAAACTCATTTCTGTTTGTATGAGCGAAGCTGTTAACGTGTCATAAATATTCATAGCTTTATGGCACATATAACACAAAACGCATTCCTTAATACCACTTCTGCAAAGCACATCGGTTTCTTGTTATATCACAGATTTACAAGCCCACATATTTCACAAGCCGGCGAGACACTTTTCATCGTCTATTCTCTTCGGAAAATAATGAAAGAACAATGAGTGTAAAAAAAAAAAAATACAAAGAGCTGGAGATGGAGAGAAGGTGGAAAGTGATCTGGAGTAGTACTACGTCTCATTTCAGAGGAAGAAAAAGGGGAAGAGGGGATGTCATTTCTGTCCAGTCTGCATCTGTTATGTTGGGTTTTTTTTTTTTTTTTTTGCTTCAGGAAGTAAATGAAGCAAAAGAGTAAATGAGCAGAAAGAAGGGTGAAAAGGAACAGAAAGACAGACAGCGATGGATCGGTAATGAATGAACTGAAGCCTGAAGGATGAGGGAAAATATGAAAAAGCCAAGTGATGCAAAGAAAACAAACACACAGAGCAGAAGGACATAAGGTGACACAATGGGAAGGAGAGGTTAAACAGGAGGAAAAAATATTAAGCTATTATCCTGAACGGGATACAGGTCATGTAAACAGTATATTCTGCATGAACGTTCTGATTTAGACTTTATTCTAAATGCAGTGTTTTGCAATGACCTACATATGTGTTATTCTGGTTTTAGAAGCATTCTTTAGACACGTTTACACCAGATTCATAACATCACATTCTGAATCTTAGAATATTAACCCATAAAGGCCCAGTGCTGCTTCGCTGGCAGCTCCGAAATTAATTTATCTCTCAATTTAACCTTTTTTAAGTGATTTAGCCCCATTTATTATAATACTATCTTTGTAATTTTGCATTTTTTCCACTGAAAAATCTGGTATTTTCCTATAAGTATTTCACTGATCATGTAAATGTTCATTAAAGCACAGAGTAAATTCAAAGGTTATTCTATCAAAACAGAGAAAACTGTAGAAAAAATATCAATAACTGAACATAACCCAGGTGTCTCCATCCACTGTCACTGATCCAATTCCATGGGTTTTTACAGGTGAGTTAATGTTGTAGAAGATGATGGTGTTTCCATGGTAACTACAGAGCCTCTGGACGTCCAAATGGGTCACATCTGATGACCATGAAAAGATGACAAACTGCATTTTACCTGAAATATTTCATAATATTGATGGTTCAAAAGTTATTCTACAGTTTAGAGCTTTTTGGGACTTTATGGGTTAAATCTCCAAGTTGGGGTTTTTAGAATAGTTTGTACAATTTAGTTCAATTTAACTTTATCTCTATATACCATTCAACAGGCTTTCTGCTGACCTGGCCAGTAGCTGTAGTTCTATCCCTAGACCTTATGTCTTTAAAGCCTCTGTTTAAGTTCTGCCCATTAGATTTGTCATCTACAAACCCACTAGTCAATCGTTTCTAAGGCTGGAGGCGCAAATGCAAAAACAAACCCCACATTTCTTGCCCTAAGGAGAGACATGCCTATTTTTAAACATTAAGACATACATGGAAATCAGCTTGGTTTCAGATAAATAATGCAGGGAGGTTGGGTAAAGACAGTCAAATAAGTTCAGCACTGGTCTAGTGTCATATTTGGATTCTTCGGCTCGTTCTTGGGTGCAGGATGATGCAACGGTGCATTTGTAAGAAATGAGAGAATGTGAGGAAGAATAAAGCGGTATTAAAATGACAACTAATGAAAAAAGTTGTGCGTCTTTGTGAAAACTGTGTGTAGTTGAAGGTCGGAGAAGGGCGTCCTTTCATTTAGCAGATGCCTTTCAAAGCATTAATGCACATAATAATAGCAGAAGGACAGAGAATGGAAATCCTGCTACTGTATAACAGAAATATTCACCCCGGTGGTGGAGAAGTTGGTGGAAGAATCCTATTTTGACACAAAGATGCAAAATGGCACCAGCTGTTCCTTTTTTTTTTCTCCTATATTTTGACACGACAAATACTGTATCATATTATGCATAAACCTGCCAAACACAAAAAATGACATCTGTGTGGGATTCACCAGCCCCACTGCTGAGGACGTGGTGAGAAAAAGAGGGGAAAAATGGGTTTATGTTACGTGGTTTGAGGTTGTTCAACTATGTACAGCTGCATGTAAATGAGAATATTAGTGGAATATTCATTTCCATCAGCCAAGTAGACAGTTCTGAATGACTGTTTTTCTAAATAAGGGCAGAAGCAGGACTATTTTGTGCACTTGTACTGGTCAGATTACTGGATGCACATTGCTTATTACCTGCCAAAATGTAGACACTTTCTTGCAGGCATCAGGAGTTTTGCATGTAGAGGCAGAGTAGTGGAAAAAAAAACAAAAAACACAGACACAATACAAGGGCAGAGGAGAAGCCAAAAAACCTGATAACTCAGACATCCACTGCAGGCCTCGACAAGTCCACCCACGAGCCATTACACGGACTGAAGCATGAGCGCACATCTGTGTTTCCGCGCTGACCTAGGACACTTTTACGCAACTGAATCAATCTTTTACCGCTGTCATCAAATCTGCATCGAAAATTCCTAAATTGCAATACGTCTGTTACGTAGTTTTGTCTTCTGGGTTGAATTTCTTCAATCACCAGGTGGATGTTGAGCTTCAACAGCCTGGCATTCAGTCTAAATATAGTGCAGAGGAGGAAAAATATTATGAGCAACATTTAGTGCATGGCCAATTACCTGCAGTCGGAGATTTTATGTAGCCTTTCAAAGTGCTCGGCTTCTTGCCATTTTCATTCCTCCTCTAACAAGGACAATAGAGAACGCAGAGGAAAGCAAAAAAGATGCATTATGCGCCCAGTTACAGCCAATATCAGTATACTACATCTTTTCTGTTTTCTGCAGCACTTTCTTTTATTTATTTATTTTTTTAAGTGAGCAGTAAATAAAAAAACATGTGAAAGACCTCAAGTACACAATTAAACATAAAACTCATATCTTCCACACGATATGAAATTAATTTCTCAAATTATCAGAATCAAGGCCTGATATCTCATTATTATAATTTACAAAGTGAGACCATACCCTTTTTTATTTAAATTATGTATCTATCAATTCATGTCGGAAAATATATGTAATGCATTAAAGCTTTAATAAAAAATATGTGTTAAAAAATGTGAAAGACATAACAACAAATAAGACAAGACTTATTATACATTAGTGTGCATGTGTGTGTGTGTGTGTGTGTGTGTGTGTGCGTGTGCGTGTGTGTGTGAGTAACAACAACAATAAATGATAATAAAAAGGGAAAAAAGAAAAACCCTCATTATCATTAACAACAGTGGTGGTAATAGTGATGATATTAGCATAATGAATCATAATGAACTAAAATACATCAATAAATAACCAATAATACTAATAACAACAACCAGATAAAGGGTAGGCTATTGATAGAAATGAATAATAGTGTTATGTTTGTACAGGGGGTTCCTCTTCCGGAGACAAAATGGTCATAGGGATTCAGGCAAATTGCTGACTAAAGAAAGAAAGCAAGAGAAAAAAAAGAATGAATAAAGTAATATTAAAAAAGACAGAAAGAATGAATGACTAAATAAATAAATAAAAGGGTGCAGCAGTTTGTTTAATGGTAACAAACAGATCGAGTACAGACCATCAACAAAAGCTAATCCTAATAACAGTATCACATACAGAATCCAAACTAAAACTCAGGAGAAAATAAACATCAGATAAAAGTGCAGAATCTCTACTGAACTGAAATGCTCGCTTTTATGTCTGTATACGACCAAAAGGGGAGTAATAACACGAGTAATAATACGATCCTATTGTGGTTATGATGTGTGTGATGCAGCTGCGCAGACATGAAGATAAGAGCTGGACGGTAAAGTGGAAGTGGTTCTATAAAAAGACGTGGAATATCTACACACAGGTCTGAATATCAATGGATAGAAAATACTGTGGGCGAAAAGTGGAAAAGGTTTTAATAAATGTATATGAGAGAGAGAGTGAGTGGGAGTGAAAGAGTGGGTGGGAAGAAAGGTGGGAGGGAGATGACATCAGATGTATGAAAGGAGAAAGAGAAGGACAGAGTCAGAACAAATCCTTCTGGCTCTTTCTAATATTAATAATAACTTATCTCATGGCTCATTGAGGAGTTTATTCAATGCTTCTTTATGTTTCTTATCATGGGCTCCTGTGAACGTCTGAATGTAAAATATACAGAAAAAAAGAACCCAAATGAAGCTGTAGTGACTTTCATACATGGATGCCAGCAGATTTAATTAGTAAAGGTTAACAGACTAATCACTTGTTAACCCCAACGCATCCTTCCTCCCTTCAATGGAAAGACCTTTTTTTTGCAACTACATTCAGGTGAATTAAAAAAACAGATGTTGACAGACGTTACAACAAGTGAAGAAGAAGAGTTTTAAAAGAAACATGGCGCGGTATGTGTGGACAGACCAGGAAACCTTTTAATTTAGTACAAGATTGAGGGTTAATAAATAATAATAATGAATATATCTGTAAAAGAACATGATATTTATGTTTTTCCCCATGTTTGTGGAATGACTTCTTGTGTTATCTCTCGATTATAAATAAACAAATCATCGCATTTATGATTTAATGGAAAAACGGACATTAAGCACTTCTGTCTTTTCGACATTTAGTAAATATCGCTAAAGTTTTACACATATATCCAATAAAAAAGCGACTACTGATTATTAATATCAGTCATCTCCTCGATTGTTCAAAAACCAAAAAGATATTCAGTGTGTATCTGTCATAAAGTAGAGAAACCAGAAAACAGTCACATACAAAGA
>JAPTYQ010000003.1:32852187-32868281 GCA_029814465.1 Ostorhinchus cyanosoma
TAACTTTATCATTTGATGTTTCTCTCCTGGTTTCCCCGGTCGAGTCTTATAAACGACTCCAGTTTTATCTTCCGCTTCTTTGAAACGCAGCCCCCAGCTACGATGAGTAACGCGATGCCCGTCTAAATGAAAGGCTAGACCGATCTCCCACACACACACACACACACACACACACACACACACACACACAGATGTATTGATACACATACACAAAAGCCAGATTTATAAGCACACAAACAAACAGATCTGCCAATAATACCGTAGTGTACGACTCAGCACAGACTTAATTAAAGTGAGTGAATGAAGAGGGAACACTGAACGGGAAAAACAAGGATGTGCAAGGGTTAGCAAGTGACCAAAGACCGCAGAACCGAGGAAAAAAAGCAGCAGAATCAGTGTTGGATCCAGAAGTCTGTGCTTTTATGTGATCATATGTCATCTACCAGACTTCCCACACGCACGCTGATCGATATTAACAGCACTAAACGTCAGTTGAATATTAAAAGAGCCAACACTGGGAGCAGAGATGGGGAATTCTCTCCTGCCTTCCTTCCCTCCGTCTTTCACTGCTCTTACTTATGTTAAGCTGTTCGGTGAATACCAACGAGAAAAACCAACGCCGACACAGAGAGACGGACGGACGGAGGCAGGACAGAGCTGCCACTTAAGCACAAACGAGTCACAATCAGGAGTAAAAACACAGAATAAAGCCACAGTTTTGATTAGTGATTTAAGTGATGTTTTAAAGGTAGAAAAGAGTCACATACTGGTTCGATCCTGCAGGTGGATTTGGTCTGAACGGACGATATAATGAGCAGTTTTTTTACAGTTTACGCGGTGTGGAGTAATCAAATTAACTCTAAAGAAGACGTTCCTAAAAGTGAAAAACAATCCAGAAAGTGATTTATCCAGAAAACAGAAAAGAAATGAACTGATTCCCACATTAAAGCTGCTCTGTTAAATTGATCAGCAACTATTTTGATCATCTCTTATCAGTTTAAGAGTCTTTTAATAGTGTTTTAATCCATTTCCTTCATTTACTGTTTATTTGACTGTTGTTTGGTTTCATATCCACTTTAATTCTGTAAAACCCTGTGAAGCAGCTTTATTGCTCTACAAATAAAACTGAATTGAACTGATTTTTTTATTAGGAAAAAAAAAAAAGTCAAAACCTCTGATTTGAGCATCTACAACATGAATAAAGATCAATGATGAATATTGAATCGCGATAATGTTCAACAATGAAAATAATCACTAGTTGTGATGCATCATTTACAGTAAAAACAGCACATTTGTTGGTTAGATTAGTACATGCACTACTTTCACTTGTACTAAATTGTGTATTTTTAGAGTCTGGACTGTTGATCACACAAAACAATAAATAGGAAATGCAATCAGCTCCAGAAATGTGAAAATAAACGGCCATTTGTGCAACATTTGTTCCGTTTAGTGTTATTAATTATTCAATAGGCTCTATGCACAACCCCTCTATTCCCTGAACTTCAGCAAAAATCTAAATCATACCAAATGTATTTTTCTCATTTCTAGGGTTAGAGTTAGGCTTGTTTCATTGGCATATTTTTATTTATTTATTTATTTATTTATTGCTTAATTAATGTTTTTTTTGTTTATTTCAAGTAAAAAAAATCTGCCAACTCGAACAAGTGAAAATCATCTTGGTCAGATTTTTTTTTTTTTTTCAGATCTATTGTCTATAAATCAGTTCTTATATCTGACTGACAAGTTCCTCTTTAGGTGATTCTGTCTTATTTTAAGTGTGATGAGATCATTAGACTAGAAATGAGAAAAAGACACTTGATAATATTTAGATTTTTGCAGTGAGGTACAAAAACTCCTTTATTTCCTACCTTTCATTGTTGCACACACTCATTAATGCAGGTGTGTTAAATTAATCAGTATCACAACAGGAAGTAACAGACACACCTGCATTAATGAGTGAGAGCAACAATGAAAGACAGGAAATAAAGGAGTCACCTGAAGTTCAGGAGGTAGTGGGGCGGAGCATAGAGCCCATTACACTGGACAAATCTAGATCTTACCAAGTGTATTTTTCTCATTTCTAGTCAGAATATCTCATCACATTAAAAATAAGACATAATCACCAGAAGAATAACTTTGCATTGAGATATAAGGCCTTATTTTTATTTTATTTATTTTATTTCAAGAAGATAATTTTCACTTGTTCACAGATTTTTTTTTTTTTTTTTGCTTAATTCAAGCAAAAATATCCGATATAATTTTTTTTACTTGTTGTTAGAGGGGCATTTTTTCCAGTGCATACACCAGGTTCATCAATAGACACTGATCATAGTCACAGTCTGACAGGAAGTGAACAGAACAGACAGGAAGTGAACAGAACAGCCTTGAAATGTAAACCAACTTTCTAAAGCGAATGTTGTTTTAAAAAGTTGCTTAAAATTGTGAAACTTTACTCAAAATCCTCTTTTAAACTCAAAATCTTACATATGCTGCTTTTCTCTCATTGTAGATACAATATTTTTAGAGTCTGTACTCCAAACAAGTTCAGAAATATGATTACAATGACTTTTTTTTATGATTTTTGACCCTTAACTTTGCATCAGTTTAACAGGACATTCACCAGTAACACCAAAGCTCCCAGTAACGCTCCAACATGAACTTCACAGAACAGAAATGTCCAAAAGTGTTTCCTGAATCTGTCACAGGAGACGAAATGACGCTTGAACTGATTCAATTCGAAACAATAAAAGAATCAGGTGATTCAAAGTCATATTGGTTTCCATTATAGTTTAATTGAATTCGGCAGTGCTTCAAAGCTTTATGTGTCATTGGGCATAAATTTCATCATTTATGACATAAGACTTGTGCAACTACTTCCTTTCCTGTGCTTTTGGTGCAGGTTTGGTGTAACTGCAGTGGTTTTCAGGCAGGTATAGGAGGGTTAATTCTACTGCTCCACACTGAAACTTGGATAAATGGCTTCAACTTTCCATCAGAACTTCATCCATCTTTATATTTAGTCTTTTGATTTGGACCAAGAGGAGAGAGCTGCAGCAGGAAAGGGTGCACATTGTGATGTTTTCGCTCTTGATTTCAACTCCTGCATCTTTTAACTCATCTTTTACAGTGAAATGCATTCTGGTTTTAGGTTTTCCAGTTTTTCCAGCAGTAAGTATTTTAGTTGGTGAGACAAAACAAGAAGCAGACAGTGACATAAATCCAAAAACAGGATCATTACGAGACTCGATTAGCAGTTTCCAGCCATAGCAGTAAAATATAACTGAATTAATCATATGACGCCACTGAACATTTCTAACTTTGGACGGACGGTGGCAAAACAATTAACGGACACCTCCTCTTTTTGAGCGGTGTGATCATAAGGACCAGTTTTTTATTCTTCATACGCCTCAGGTGATAAAATGGATTGAATTAGCCGAGATAATATCACCTGATTCAGCCGTCGTCGTGAATTTAGACACATTGCATACTGACAGTGCACTTCTTTATGCCCGGTATCAAAGACACAGTAGTAAGGGGGTGTGTCGAGCCAATGCAGAGGAAAAATGGAGGAGGAAACGTCTAATGAAATCATTTTTGTGAGAATGAATTGTGTGTTTGTCTTCTGTAGACGTGTGTGTGTGTGAGCCTGGTGGGTTCAAGGTCCAACATAAGGCGTGAGGAGGGAGATGTGCAGCGGACCATCTGGTACTGGCTGCAGGAGGGAGTCCGGAGTGGGGTTTTTTGTTTTTTTTCCTTTTCACACTTTCTTTTATTTGTCCTCACACTTTCTCTGATATCGGTGAGGTTTTCCAGACAGACAGACTCAGACAGACAGACAGCCTGCAGTGATGGAACCCAGTGGGATTCATTTTATAGCAGGTGGAGGTGATGATGATGGAGGAAGGGGAGGGTTATCTCTGCATGTAATTGGCTGTGGGGGTTGCACAAATCAATAATAAAAAAAAAAAAACAGAATAGCAGCCTCTCAGGGGTGTGTGTGTGTGTGTGTGTGTGTGTGTGTGTGTATATGTGTGTGTCCGTGCACATAAATAATCATATCTGCAGCTGGTGTGTTTCATGACACCAGTTCTACTGCACACATGCCTTTCCGTCTCTCTTTCTCTTTTGGGAATGTGTTTGCATGAATGGACATCAGACAGGGCCAGTAGAGGCTGTGCAGTCAGTGGGCCAGGCATGCAGGCTGCAGACTGGAAGCACGGGGCTCTTTGTCCACGCAAACCCTTTGGATAACACCAACTAATTACATTTATCCATTTGTGACTGGAGCTCTGGACCAAAATGCTGTCCGTCCTCTGCTTCTGCTGAGTCTCTCATTAGTGGGAACAGCCTTCTCACGACCCAGAAAGCCTCTCTCTCTCTCTGTTTCTCTCTGTTTCTCTCTCTCTCTCTGTGACTGAGTGTCCGCCGGTTCTTTCCAGCCCAACCCTCCAGCGCACAAATCACGAGCAGAGTGCGTAGAAATAGGAGGGTTTGGAGGCAATAACAGCCTGTGCAACGCGATCTACACTGAAATCAACACGTTATCCACGCAGATCTATGTCTGTATGTATGTATGTGAAGCATCAAGTCAACACACAGGGATAAAAAAAGCCCAGTTCAGCTCCATGTTCATAATCCAGGCTGCAGCTTTGATCACATCCACAAACTGAGACTCAAATGTCCAAGTGGCTTCTGTTGGGGATACTTTCACTTCCATGCTGTCATTTGGTTTATATTACAAATAAACATTCAACACCATCCACTCTACAGGTCCTACTCAAATATGAATGTGATAATAAAAAAAAAAAAAATAAAAAAATGGTCAGATTTGTATGAGCTCCGGAGCTGCTTACCTCCACCGGGCAGCAGCGGTCCTGGAATCCGAGCACAGAGCGCCTGAGGCCGGGGATGCTGCCGCCGCTGCTCCCCCTCTCCTCCTGGATGGAAGGAGGGATGGATGAAAAAAAAAAGAACAGACGGATGGCTGGGTTTTTTTCTTTCCGCTACAATGGTCGGAGTTGGAGCTTCCACGCTGTCCTCCAAAACCAAACCGACACACAGCCGGGGATGAGGCAGGGGGAGACCAGCGAGGCAACGTGATCCTGATGGTAATGGCTGTCCTGGTCCTCCTGCTGCTCTCTCTCTCTCTCTCTCCCTCTCTTTCTCTCTCTCTTTTTTTTTCAGTCTCTCCTCGCCTTCTCCAACCCCCCACCAGCCCTCCTCTGCTGCTCCGCTTTTCACACACTCTCTCTCAGCTTCTCTATAGTCTCTCTTTTCACTCTTTAACCCATGTCTACTGAGTGCGTAAAGTGTGGCGCAAAGTGGGATTCTGGTTGGAGTTCTGCGTCATGCGTGGCTCAGCGGCAGCGTCAAACCCAAGCACGCACACACACACACGTACACACACATGCACGCGCACACATGCACAAACGCACACTTTTTTTTTTCCTCATTTTTTTTGGGAAGGAGAAGGAAAGGAACAGGGCGTTCACACTGGCATGTTTGTAACCGCTACTCATTCACATTTTACGCACTGGATCCGATCTGCGCCTTTACATAAGACCAGATACTGTTCGATTAATCTGGCTGTTTTATAATCCTTTACAGATACATGCAACTCCATCTTCCTCCTCCTCCTCCTCCTCCTCCTCCTCTTCAAACAGCTGGAGCAGGAGGAAGAAGAAAAGAGGGAGTAGCTCCAACTGATTCCAGCTGGAGATGGAGAGGAGGAGTGGGAGTGGGAGTGGGAGTGGGTTTTATTCGGACCTCCTCTCCCACAGAAAGACTTCATTATATGCAATGAGACCCAGACCACCCAAGGGTGTTAACAGCACAGGGTTTAACAGGTTCAAATGTTTGCAGTTTGGGTAATTTATCTGTAAAAATGTACATAAAAGTATCCAAAAGTATGAGTCATTATGCAGAAAAATGCTCCATGTCTGTGTTTTGTTTCTATACAGTATTTAATATCTGTACTATTTTATAAAGTGTTCAATATCGATTTGTCTGCACAGGAAAAATTACTAAACAAAAGTATTTTCCTCCAAAAAAGAGTCACACAAGAACTTTTTTGGTTCCCAGGGTTAAACTCTCTTCTATATACGATCTCTTTTTAATTTCTTTTTTTTATTCTCTGTGATGTATGTATGTGAGAAGACTTTTTTTAACAAGAAAAAAGGTGAAAAAATCTGATTGAATGACTGTGTGACCATCAGCCTGTGGGTCCAGACTGAAGGATCCTCTAAACCTTTCAGTCCTGCATCTGAATGAGGTGAATCATCAACTTTTCTGGTTTATCCTCCTGAGACCCAGGAAAGGAAATGTTTTAGCTTTTTTTTTCTTTTTACATTATTTAATTGTCTTTATTGGAAAAAGCATAATGCAACAGTTTTTCAGATCCTTTATGATGATGATGATGATGATGATGATGATTATTATCATTATTGAATGTCCTTTGTAGTGGACAGGATTTATTTTTTCTGAGTAAAGCTGTGAAAGTCTTGTCTCTACAGAGGACCAAAATGCATCGCTGGCTCTAAGGAGTTTATAAGAATAAGATAAAGACGATGATCTGGATTTTCCAACATGTCGTCCCTCTTCCTCAGTGTCCATCTGTCCTCCACAGGCCACAATGAGTCCATCTTCTCTCCAAATACATAACCAGCTTTTTTGCACCAGATCTGTTTGTCTGTTATTTCCTCTCCACTAGACGACAGCATTCTGTCGAAGAATGGTTTAAGTGCAGCATCTTTAGGCAGACGTCAAAGGTGTTTAACCTGTAATATAAGATTATGCAGCTTTTATTTGTCATCATTTCTTAATTTGACCCCAAAAATGGCTCTAAATTCCTTAGAAAATGTTGGATGGAGACAAAAAATGATTTGGAAGTCTAAAATATCTAGATTCAGCTTTTTAAGTAAAAGAAAACAAACCTCCTCCACTGGAAAAAAAAATCCAAATCTTACCAAGTGTATTTTTCTAATTTCTTGTCAAAATATCTCATCACACTTAAAATAAGACAGAATCACCTAAAGAGTAAATTTTCAGCATGATATAAGAACTTATTTTTAGACAATAGATCTGGAAAATCTTATTTCAAGAAATCTTAAAGAGATGATTTTCATTTGTTCAATTGGCAGATTTAAAAAATTTTTTTTTTTGCTTGAATTAAGAAAAAAAAATCTTGAATTAAGCAAAAATAATCTGCCAATAGAACAAGTGAAAATGCTCTTAGTCAGATTATTGTACTTTTATCGTTGTTTTTAACTGGTATTAACCCTCAAATTCCTTAACATCCAAAATTATCGACTGATATCAAATGTTTAATACCTGTTGATCCATTAATTCTACCAATACATGTAAATAATTCAGGTCAAATACAGTTTGTCATCTTTTCATGGTCATCACATATGATCCATCTGGACTTTCAGAGGCTCTGTCGTTACTATGGAAACACCGTCATCTTCTTCATTACTGATTCACGATTAAAATCTACGTAGTTTGACAAATGACAGTGGATGTAGACACTTGATTTTATGTTCAGTTAATGATATATTTTGTTGAAAAAAAACTCACTTTTTCTTCAGTTTTCTTCTGTTCTGATATAATAAGTTTTATATTTACTCTGAGTTTTTGCAAACATGCACATGATCATTGAATTAAAGACAGTAAAACACCTCATTTTAACTGAAAACCGTCGCTTAGCGGAGTTTAAATGTAGAGAAAACAGTTCAAAGTCTTTACAGGTGAGTTTTTGTCATGTTTTCCTCGTACAGCACTTTGTACTTTGTTTGATAAGAGCTCTAAGAGATAAGATTATCTTTATTATATTAATGATTAATTATAATATGATGCTTTGGTCTGTGTGTGTATGAAAGCGTGATAAAGTTGAGTTAAAGCTAATGTTAAGTGACATCATACACATACTTCAATTGCACATGTTTAATATTTGTCTGTATATATTATGTTATTTAGCTGTAAGTGCACTGTCGCTGGTAGAAACCACCCGCAATTTGGTTGCAACATGTAATGACAATAAAGCCAATTCGATTTGATTCGATTCGATTCAATTCGATTCGATTCGATTCGATTCGATTCGATTCGATTCGATTCGATTCGGATCAGACATAAAACACAGTAGATCGGCTGCTATGATAAGAACATGTTGTTTTGAAGGGTGGATTGTTTCCCTAAGGTCCTCACTGAGACCACCCAGTTGATCTGCTGGGTCAACTGGGTATCACTGGACTGACTGTGTGGTTCAGGGCGGAGGGGGGGGTGGGGGTCAGCGGATAATCCACACTTTCCCTCCGTCCACCCTGGGATCCGACAGTTCCGGATTATCTGCTTTAATCAAACCTCAGCTGAAGGTCTGTGCGGATGCAGACAGCCCATAAACACAGACTAAAGTTCACCTCCATCATCTGGGGTTTTTTCTTTATCAGTTAATTATTGAAAAAAAGCTGCACTGATTGTCTTTAAGTTCCATTTGGTAGAAGTTAGCACAGGTTCTGATGCTTGAAAAACCGCCATGTAAACACTGATCGGCTCACTGCAGCCCTTGGATGAGGTGACTCATAGATCCAGCTAATGAAACCATAATTACCTGCAATTTTCAGGTTAATGAAACACATTTGAAGACGACAATGAGGCCAGGCCGCCTTCAGAAACAGCCATGAGTCAGACTTTATGGAAAAACTTATTCACCGGCATCAACAAAGACAGATCTGATTTTACAACATGACATTAGACTGGGTTCACGGTGAGGTTTCCTCCTAAACGCCTGAGGACAGTCTGTCTGTTTCGGTCCCAGTCAAACATCCTTCACTTTCACTTCAGCCGACACGAACAGTTTGGTTTGATCTGAAATAAAAGTGGAGCTGCGCTGTTTAGTCTGAAGTTGAGGCCAAGAGATGTAGATTTTATGTGCTTTTCTAACACTTTGAGCCTGTGTTTTTGACCTGGAATCCTTGTCTGATTACACTGGTTTAGGATTTTTGTTTTGTAAATGATCTGCAGCAGATTAAATGTCCTAAATGTTACATACTTTGATAAAATGAACTGGAAGAAATTGACAAAATGCTAAAGTTTAAATATCAATGAAACTGGGTTATTTTGGTACTTGGCACTTTTCCTGCTTTTTAGATCCAATAATAAAAGAAAAATATAGACATACAATCCTGGAGAAAAAAAATGGACACCCTTAAAATTGTACACAGTTTCAAATATAATCATCAAATATCTGTAGAAAAATCTTATTTTGTGTTTCAAAAGATGTGGCTGCATCAGACAAACAGATGCAAATGATTTATTTTTGTTTTTGTTTATTGCTATTAAGAAAAAAATAACAAAACTAAATTACTCACAGTTTAAACAAGTCATGTCCTGGATGTTTTTCTGCTGTAACATCCCATTTCGACCTGGACAGAACTGAGCATGTGCAGAAGAAGCATGTGCGTTTGGAGAAGGGAACAATACTGGGCAGATTTCAGTGACTTCAGAAGGATTCTTACTGTAATATATTACAAAAGCATGACGTGTCCAGAAGCTTTTGTCCACCACTGTAATTCCCCCAGGATGTATTGTCTTTTCTTCAGATACAACCAAAAAATACATCAAATACGTGCACAGCCTTAAAACACACACAAAAACTGAATTAAATATGTTCTAAAGGTTAAAATCACTATTAGGTTTGACCTCTGACCCCATGACAAGAAGCAGTACAAATAATTAGAAACATCTGACATGTATTGAATAAAACCTGGTATAAAACATCAGAAAAATAATGAAATAAATCTGATATTGTCTTAAAGAAAGAAAGAAAGAAATGTTAAAGAAATGTTAAGTGCAAAGTGAAGTCGGAATAAATACGACCACTTTGATTTGCAGAAGCTGCTTTTTCCCTAAAGCTTTTGTTTTTCCTGCTGTATGTACTTCACATATGTACGGGTTGGATCTAAATGCAGAGGCTGATAAATGTACATATGTGGTTTGTGTATATTTGTATCATAAATATACAAATCTTACAGTACAGGATCCTGAAAAGTGAATGTACTCAGTGTTTTAGCTCAGAGACAAACATTTCCTGTCATTAATTCATAGTATTTGACATTTTAACCCAGAACTGCACCTAAAATTACAGCCAATCAGCACTTTTTACAGAATTTTTCTTTATTAGTGACCTAAATTTGGTACAGATTCACTACTTTCATTTTTAGATGGATTTAATCTGTACCAGTTTAATTATTACCAATATGAGAGGAGTCTAAGTTCATTCTTTAGCTCCATCAGTGTGGAACAAACTGCACCTCCGCATTAGATAAACAGAGTAAGTGCGTCATACAAGGAGATTAAAACTACAATTGCACAGACGAGCTTCTGTATAATGCCTAATTAAATGCTTTTAATGATGTTCTTTCTATTCTGGTTTAAAATCTGTTGTTCTGTTTCTCTTAGAAATATCAAAAAATAAAATTTTTAAAAGCCCAGTTCAGCGACTGAGATGGAAAAAAAAGGTCATTTAAGTCAAAGTATTTCAAATAATCTCTATAATCTAGTAAAAAATGAGTTT
The DNA here is from genome assembly GCA_029814465.1 of Ostorhinchus cyanosoma. NCBI lineage: Eukaryota > Metazoa > Chordata > Actinopteri > Kurtiformes > Apogonidae > Ostorhinchus > Ostorhinchus cyanosoma. The sequence continues at coordinate 32,862,758 of JAPTYQ010000003.1, forward strand.
GTCAAATTAATATTTCAAAATCTAGATTTCGTATCTTACTCAGTTGCTATTCTGTCTGTAAGCTGGTTAAATAAGGTCAAATAAAAATTTTAAATAGTTATTTTTCTATCCTTTGCTGTTTGCTTATATGCTATGGGTATTTTTTTTCTGAGCTATAGAAATAAAGATCATATTTTCTTATTATATGCATACATTCAGGGAAATCTGATGAGGAATTAGTAAAATAAGTTCAGAACATGAGTGATTTTGCTTCTGTAGAAACAAAGTTAGTTACGTTTATTTCTATATATTTGAAATGTAAAATATATTGTGAAATGTGATTTAAAAAAAAAAAATCCTACTTTGATGCATACTATTATGTATATTCACTGTTCAATCATAATAAAGAAAAAAAATCTACACTGAACTCCTCTTCAGCCAAAATTTAAATCAAGTATTTGCCTGTTGCTGTATCTGAGGTGGGGGCGCCCCCTGGTGGGCACCACAGAGCTGTTTAATCCCATCAGTCTGGAGCAAAACGCTGCTAATTGAATTGAGGATGTCAAAGAGCATCCTTTCCCATCAGGCTCTCATCGCAGTCCCAGGGGAGCGTTCATTCACTAATCCACTCAACCATTCACTAAAATTAGGTCAGTAGGTTAAGGAAATAGACTCTGGTTTAGGCTCCACTTAGACCACCACCACACAATAACTCGAGTATTTAATGGGAGTGACAAAGGTTATTAAAGAGACACGAAACCACCGCAGCGTTTACGATCGGAAATGAATGAATGCACTTTTATGATGCAGACGTGAGCAATGCAACGATTCCTGGGATGTCCTCCTCTTACTGATCCACATAATAATGAGTAACGGTCACACAATACGGTTCCTATTAAGGGCAATAATGTGAAAAAATAAAGAGTTTTACACAATAAATCAATAATAAATATGTTTGACACATTTTTACTCTGTTTACCACAACTTTCTGTGTGTTTCACGAGATTTTCAAAATGTTTTGAGCCTTTGTTTTTTTTTTTTTTTTACAAAATAATTAAGAGGAAAAAACAAATCGCAACAAATAAAAGATGAAATCATATATAATACATAACATGAATGCTGTTTGTAGTCATGACTAATTACTCTTAATTTCTGTAAGTTTCTAGTTGTTCAGCCATCCTCATATTTGCATCAACATTCACTAAAATTGCTTTTTTTTTTTTTTTTTTTTTTAAAGTTGGTCTCTAAAACTAGTTTTGATCTGTAAAAATGACAAAACCAGATTTCATTTGATTACATATGTTTTCTGTATTGTTGCTGTAGTCGCTGTAGAACCAACTCTCTTTGATTTTGTCCAGATTAACTGAAAATCATTCATGTTGCTTTAGTTTCATGCACCCGTCTGAAGAGCTCTGGAAGACGGAGGAAGAAGGCGACGCAGGCAAAGACACTGGATAATAACATTTATTTGCAACGTATACAGGAGAACTGGAAATAATGATTATCTCATTTACTATTCATAAGTGGACCGTCATGTGTTCCCTCGGGGTTACTGGCCTCCGCTGTGACACGGCGGCGGTGTGTACTTCCCCTCCTTTATCAACTTGTCGCGCTGCTCACGAATAGCATCCAACCTGCGGTTCTACAAAAGAACACAAGAGGAGGAGAGAGAGGTGAAGGTTAACAGGGTGAATAAAGGGGATGGATGACAGAAGCAGAAAGTATTTGTTCTACCTGTTTCCTCTTGTCCAGAGGAGGACGGACAAATGGTATTTTAACATCTTTAACTTGAGTCATTGGCCTTGTTTTTGTTTTCTGTAGAACTGGCCCCTATTCAGGTTTGTGGTGGTCAACAGTAGGAAGTTTAAATGCTACATACAGCCATGGAAAAAATTATTAGACCGCCCTTTGTTTTCTTCATCTTTGCTTTCTTGTTCATTTTAATGTCTGGTACAACTAAAGGTACATTTGTTTGGACAAATATAATGAGAACAACAAAAATAGCTCATAATAGTTTAATTTCAGAGCTGATATTTATCCAATTTCCATGTTTTCTTGATAATATCCAAAAGCACTTCAGTTCTTACATCATTATCTGTGTCATTGCACTGACAAAAACGGTGCTTTTCTTTTCCGTCTGTTTTAGTCACATGATCCACACAGGAGTTAGCACTTGATTACATAACCATTGTGTTTGATGACTTTTGACGGTCTAAAGATTTTTTCTGCGACTGTGGATACATGTAGCAGCTGCCGCTTCAACAACACAACAGGCTAGAATTCTTCTTCAGCAAACATGAATTCCACCTTGGAGTTTTGGTGCGATTAACTAACTTTCACCCATAGTCAGCACTTGATTCTATTTCATCTCCATCAAACAGAGATGTGCTCAGTGAGCAAAATGTCACAAACAAGATGAGATTTCCTGCTGCAGCAGCCCCATCCCAGAGCAGTATTCACTCTGCTGACACACAGCCAAACACACTGACCTCACTGCAAATGCAGATTACAGAAGGATGTTTTATTTTTATTCCTAAAAACATTTGTTATCATTTCAATTTACTGAAGTGCTCCGTTCAGTGGTCTGATCAGGACTGACTCCTGGAGGACACCTGTACAGAACTGCAGCCAGGTAAGAAGATTAAATTAACAGACCCCATAGTTTATGAGGGCCGGTTCCTTGGAAATATCTCAACCCTCAAAGACCTAGACAGCCACTGCCAACAAAAAGCACCCACTGACCTAAAATGTATAACTTTTGGATCAGTAATCCCATCTATGCATTGAAATAAACCAGAGGAAATGGAGTGTCTCTGATTTTCATGGTCATCAGCTATGACCCATTTGAATGTTCAGTAGCTCTGCAGTGAACGTAGAAACATCATCATCTTCTGCAACATTGATTCACCAGTAAAACCCTTGTAGTTTGACAAATGACAGTGTGGATGTTTGTTTTTATATTTGGTTCATGGTATAATTAACCTTGAAATTTACTCTCACTTTCATGAACATCTACATGATCAGTAAATTAAATGTAGGAAAATGTTTTGCTTTTCATTGAAGAATGCAAAATGCAGAAGATAATACAATAAATGGTGCTTAATCATTTGGAAAAAGTTTAAATGTAGAAAAATGCATTTGTAAATCACCACACAAATCCTTCTAGGTCTAAAAGTGTTCAAGCTGCAGCACTTAATAGTAATAGTGTCCCTGGGCTAAAAGGAAATCAACATTACTTTTCAGCATATTTCCATTCAAGTGGGGTGGGAGGTCATGAGACTAATGCATCTACCCATAGTGTTTTAAAGCTGTAGGAAATCTCCTCCCTGATGCAGATTTTTATATCCAATCACAAGTATTTTCAGACAGGTAGGAGTTGGAATATGTAACTGACAGCTGAAATGACAAACTACTGATCACATGTTTATCAGACACAACCTGAACGTGACTCTAATGTGTCTCAACATGGAGGCTTGGAGAGCGACTTCAGATTTTCATACCAACATCAGGTTCGTCTGTATTTATATTCGGTCTTTTCATTTGGACCAAGAGCAGAAAGCTGTATTTGGAAAGTCACTGTGTATCTTCCAGTTCTGGTGTTTGTTCCCCTTGATTTCAGCTCCTGCAGCTTTACATTCTTAGAAATGATCTAAAACTCTAGGAATAATACAAAAATTAGTTAATTAAGATCTTACATAAGAGCACCAGATTTGGCTTATTGTAGCCTGAACAGCCTAAATGTCTAATGTGTTTTACTCGTCTGCTGAATGAGTTCATGGAATTGTATTACTTTATGTGAGCTATGTTGTTATATGAAGGGACTAAAGATGGATTATAGCCTCGGCTATAATCTTGCATTTTGGCACAAATTGTGTTTAATAATATACACTGTCGCTTAGAAAAAAACAAAAAAAAAGGAACTTCAAACTTCAGCGTTTCAACCAACAATAATTTCAGACTTCACAGTTGAACTGCTCACTGCAAGAAAGTCAGTTCAACTCTTTGAGCAGTTTGACCGGAGATTTCCAAAACCACTCAAACATTTCTGAATATTTAATGTTACATATCCTTTATAAATCTCCACTCTACATTCAAACACTTACTGTCTTTTCCCTGTGCATGCACTCATAGAAGTCTTCATACTCCAGCTGGCACTCTGTCTTGGCCCGAGTCTGCCCGATGCCATGGGCACAATCAATCCACACCTTCTCAAAGGCATGGCAGCGTGCTGCTCGCTTTCGGGGCTGTGGTCCACTCTGCAGCAGCATCCAGCGGTCCATGTCAATACCTAACCGCGTCTGAAGATCCACAAACGGCATGATGCTGAATGAAGGAGGAAAGACAACAACGGAAGAGGAGAGTCAGAGGCTGGCGAAGGTGGACTCTGAGATAAGATACATTACTTCATTCAAATATTACTATTAGACAGGCCTGTGTGAGATTCACTACATGAATATTATACAACAACACTGGAGGTAAAGTTTTCAACCTGGTTTAAGGCATTGTGGAGGAATTATATTTTGCTTTTAGTTTTCCTGCTCATGCACACTCGTACACATACATTTTAAAGTGAACTGTTTCACCGAATGAGTGAAATCTTAAACCAAACACAACAATATTACGCATGACATTGTACAGTAACTGCAGTTGTAACATGTTCACGACAATAACAGATTTAAACACATCCAACTAAACATCTAGTAGCTACTGAGCTAACTAGCTACGGGTTAACTTCTTGCCACTAACACAAAAGACATACAACTTAGATCACTTTGCATCCCTCGTGAAACAGAGTAACTAAACACAACATGTATCCTCAAATACATGACATGAATATTATTCCTCTGTAGATCAGAAAAAGACAACTGTTAGCATTAGCTATCTCCTTTAGCCTGATGATACTACTGACAGGCCGCTCTCTTTTTAAACTACTGATACGTTACTGCTGTTTTCAAACATTTATAACATTGTACATTTATCTACATTAACTAAAATGTGATTAAAACGGCAAAATTCGATCGAAATTGTCTGTATTTACCGTGTTAGAAGAAGTCACTTTAACCTTCTCCTGACTCCGTGCGTCCTGCGTTACGGCTGGTCTAAACACGGTCGTAAAGCAACGGATAGAGTCGCGAAGCATGAGACGATCATCTTCTTCTTCTTCAGGCCGTTTCAGCGGTTCAATATATTCAGAAACCCATTAGCGCTACCCAGAGGATGGATGTGAGAGTGAGAAAACAGATTTCCAGAGATCACGGTATTACACTACAATAGTAATACTTAATTTTCTCTATTTTGTGACTGAAAATTTTGTTTTCCAAAAGAATACAATTTTCATATGAACATTTTGTAATAGCTTGCTTTATATGCTTTATATTTTTGAATGCAAAAGACTATTATACTACTACTACAGCTACGTAACAATACTATATTTGAACAATTAATCTATTTTCTATGTGATACAGCAATATGTATGTATGTATGTATGTATGTATGTATGTATGTATGTATGTATGTATGCATGTATGTATGTATGTATGTATGT
>JAPTYQ010000003.1:32938543-32954655 GCA_029814465.1 Ostorhinchus cyanosoma
CGGAATTGTGACCCCATTTTTATCTCCTTTCAAAGGCTGATGAAAATAAAAATGTTTTTAATTTGGTTTTAAATATATTCAGCTTCTCTAATGTCTTTCAGAATTGTATTCCATAACTTTGGTGCATAGTTAGCAAAGCCTGAATCCCTAATGTACTTTGTATTTCTTTGATATGATGAATTTATTACAGTTTTTTGTGCATGTCCATAACAGAGTCTGTGTAGAAAGAACTGACATTAGGTTCAAGGAATATGTCAAAAAAGAAACATTCATGCCAGAAGCTGTAACATTCCCATAATAACAACCGCATCAACCATGTACAAAATGAGGGGTCCCTAAGGGTTCATGAAAGCTTGAGTTTGGAGTCCTGTGATGTGTACACAGCGATAAGAAATACAGCAACAACCAGTATCTGAGCGTGACCCGGGGTTCACACTCATATTTACACGCTGAGACATACAGTATTAGGAGTTATGTAAGAGGATGAACTGGTACAGGAGCTCTTTGTATTCACAGACACCATCATATGGAAGATGAATCCCACCCAGTGCTCCGTCCACATACGGGGCCTTGTGTTCAGAAAACCCTGGAACAGACTGTCATTTTTCCAGAGGGGCCCGCTTCAGTGTGTGAATGGAAAGGCTTCAGATGACATAATAACATCCGATCCGTCCACTTTTTATAACAGCGAAAACTGTAGAACTGTAAGAACTCTAAAAATAAATAAATAAATAAAATCACCCAATCACCTCCACTACGTACTTCATTTGTCCACGTTTCTCTCGGTTACAGACTCATTCCAAGTGGGTTGCAAACATGTGTAATTAAAAAAAGATGTGGGTTTTTTTTGTTTTTTTAAATTAATTTTATTTTTTATGGCTTTTTACTATTTTTGTATCGCAAATGTGGTCTGAGGTCAGAGTTTTATTTTAACAAGTGTCACCATGGTGCAGTTGGAGGCGGTTGCCATGGTAATGCAAGCGGAGTCAATTATGTTTATTAGTACAATGTAGGTCAAAAAGGACCTTAAGTTTGTTAAATATGGATGTAAGGACATAAGTAATAAGATGAAACTGAAACCAAAGTCCAAATTAAAATGTCAAAACTGAAATGTCATTTAGAATCGAAACACATAGTTTTTGTTTAACAGTCTGTGTTAAGACATGGACTTTTTTTGGGTTTTTTTTCATAAAAATGACTCTTTTTTCTTCTTTCTGATGTAACAGGATCTCATATCGAACCCTTTGGCATTACATTCCCTTCTTCTCATTTGAATCAAAAATATAAAAATCTGATTGCCTTTACCGCTCTTCTAACTCGTAGACTAATACGACTTAAATGGAAAGATAAACGACCTCCAGCATTTAAATCATGGTTTTTGGATCTTCGCCATCATTTAACATTGGAAAAAATTAGATATTCTATAAGAGGATGTGCCAATAAGTTTTTCAGTTTCTGGCAACCTGTTCTGAATCCCATAAAAAAGGTAGAGTCAAAATAAGAAAGAAAAGTCCAGACGGACGTGTTTAGGTTTAGTGTTTAAAGGGTTAAAAACAGGAACGAGGCTTTTACTAACTTCAGACCCTAGACCACATCTGTGAACTTTTCCAAAGATCACTTATCACATATTATATTATAACTTTTTATTTTCTCTAATAAAAACCGTTCTGCAACCCATTTGGGGAATTATATGATTAACTGGTAATTACCACAAATATTCTAAAAAAAAATAAATAAATCAAGTATGACTATAATCCTTTATTTATTGAGATTATAATATAATAACAAATAAGCTTCTAGATCAACTACTTATTCAGCGAATTAACAGAAAATACTGTAAACTGCTGTGAAATATATTATATTCTGGATATGAAATGATGTGTTTTGCTGTAATCACATGCAGGTAGATTTAATGTGGGTTTTTTTCATCTAAAATTCCAACACGTTACGTCCATCTGCACGTAAATACTTCTGTGTTGCTTTAAAAATAAATATCATAAATACAACAGCTCACACGGATCATGATTAAACGGGCTTGTGTGCGGCTCCTCTCAGCCAAAGCCACTCGTTTGGCCAAAGCTGTGTTCGGTCGGTGGGAAAATGACGCTCAGATCAACTTGCTTCATCGCTCTGGCTCTGAAACCTGCTCCTCAGAATGAAGAAAGCCTACTCGCCATCTGTGCGAGGTGAATGCAATTAAAAACAATTAAGTGCAATAACGGAACTGACAGGATGGAAGAGAAACACCGGCGCTCTGTGCTCCCGAGACAAAACAAAGCAGCTTTTATAGGTGTGATATTTTTATTTTCACCTTTTTTCATTTGGTCAGCGTCAGTTCATCTTCACAATCACAGAACAAACAGTACCCCCCCCCCGTGAAATTTACGAGATGCGTTCATGGACCTCCGGGGGATACTTTTCTATGAACCCTGAGCTCTTAACTTAAATGACTGGGTCAAAATGTGCAGAATACAATATCTTGTTATCTTTAGAGAGGGAGGTGAGATGTACAAATGATGTTATTAATGACAAACAGACAAGAAAATAACACATGTAAAGGCTCATTTATATTTCTGTGTTGTGGACAGTGTGTCTGGTGTGAATTATTTATCACCTACTCTCTATTTGTGCTATTTTTAGTCCAAAAAAACTGTAAAATGTGAAATAAATACACAAATGGCCACTTTATTAGGTACAATATGCTAGTACTAGCTGTACCTAATAAAGTGGCCATGCATTGCTTATCTCCTTCACAGTTCAACATGTGTGTTCAGAGATGCTCTTGAGTTGCTGTTTTCTTTCTGTCAGCTCAAACAAATGTGATCATCTTCTGACTTCGAGCATCAACAGGACATTTTCACCCAGAGAACAGCTACTCACTGAATGTTTTCGCTTTTTGGGACCATTTTCTCTAAACGCTAGACATAGTAGAGTGTAAAAAACCACAGTAGATCATATAACAAGTACATTTTTTTGAACCAGTTTAAATGATGCCTAATAATTAAAGTAATGTTTGTCAATGTAAACGAAAACTTTCAATCAGTAAAATCACAGTTGGTTGAAAAACTGCGACTGTGAAAATAAGAGGTGACGTCATTATGACTCTACACAATCTGTTCAGAGTTTAAAATGTCGACATGACCATACGGGAGTCATTTTCACTTCTGAGCGCTTCTATAAAACTGGAGTTATTTTAATATCTAGCACTTTTCCTGCTTTTTAGACCCAATAATAAAAGAGACACGTAGACATATTTCTCCCCAGGATGAACCTAATGATGACCTCAGATAAAAGCAAAAAAAGTATACTGTTGCTCTGAGCCATCCCAAAATCATAGAATATTTAATCAACTATTGAGGCCACAAATAGAAGTAAAATTAGAACATGAAAAGTTACCGAGGTGTCAGTGGATTCCATCTGAAAACATGGCTGTAAATGGTCTTATATAGACTATAAATAAAGACACTGTGTTAAATTTGATGATCTTAGAGGGTTTTTCATGAATCTCAGTCTCATTCCAGGTTTCGTGTGTAACCCATCGTATCCACCTGAGTAAAGATAGACCAATATATTGGCCGGCTGATATATCGGGCCGAAATTTGCATTTTTTTTTCTTATATCAGTATCAGCCTGTTGCGTTGGCTCATTTTTCCCTGCCATGGGCGCCTCCATGTTCTTGGGGATACTGCTGTCCACACTGAAAAAAAAAATGATTTTTTTGGTGTAGTAATATTTATTAGGTTAACTGTTATTTTCTAATTGTAAGTAAAGAAGAGTTTCTGACATTTGTTATCATTTCACTGATAAAAAAAAAAAAATCAGTATCGGCTCCAAATATCGGCTTAGAAATATCAGTCGTCGGCTAAAGCTGATGTGAAAAAGTTGGTATCGGCCCCAAAAAATCCAAATCAGTCACTACATCTGTGTTATAATGACTTAAATATTAACAATAAAATATGAATTTACAGTCCATTTTTAAGCTGACAGGCCTATTATGACCTCAAACAAACTTGAGGAGATTAGTTTTATTTATTTATTTAATTAAATTTTACTCCGTTTTATGACTTTTCCAGGTTTGGAAATGAGATGTTTATAATTTCCTTGACTTTTCCAGGTTTTTCTTGTCCATGATAATAAGTATTTTCCTAATCTATGTAATCTTACTGATGATCAATGAATCGTGTCGTGGTCAGCTGACAGTCGATCGTAGCAGCAGACTGACGCTGTCAAACTAAAATCCCCGTCTTTCTCAGTGTGATGTAACGACACATCACAAAAGATACCGTTATGTTTGTCATCTTTTTTTCTTTGACGGTTTAAAATCCCAATCACACCGTTCCCAAATAAAAGCTTTCACTTATGGGCTGTATCTTTATTTAATTCTCACAGTTAAATTTACTAAAATATCTCATTCCACTTGTCGCTTTTACACACTAAATAAAAACATGAACCCAATAAGGCTGCAAAATCAGAGTATGTTGCTTATTTAATGCTACACATCTGTCACTTTATTCTGGTGTTTTGTGTTAAAACTGCAGCTTTTATGGGAGCAGATAGCGGAGGTTTAATGTGGCTCTTACAGCGATAATCCTCTGGGTTTCCAACCTGTCATAATGAAACTTAACAGCCCCATTTCAGGTGTGTAATGGCTTTTTCGGAGGCAGACAGAGGACAATGTGCTCTGGAGGTGATCAGCTGTTCTCAGACAGATTGTTCTGTTTTAGACGTGAATTCTATGCCTCAGCTCTTTGGGATCCTCGAGTCGTTCTCCCTGCAGGACATAAGTAACCTCCATACTGCGTCTAATAAAGCACAGTCACATTTAAAGACACAGGTTTGTCAAACAGGCAGTGAAGGAGCCACTGATTATTAGAATTATCCTTTAACATGTTGGTGAATTGTTTCGACTGCTGTTTAAAGTGTAAAAAAAAAAAAAAAAAAGCACAAATCTACTGCAGGTAAATTAGTTATTATGGAAACTTTACTAATAACTGTATGATTTAATGAAATTAATTTAGCTCAATGCAGGACATATGTGCTTTAAAGGAGTCATATTTTGCTTTTTTTTTTTTTTTTAAGGGAATTCTTCCTTTTCAAACATTTCCCTGTGGTCTGTATGAACGGTAAATGCTATTCTTGGGTTTGAATTCTTCACTTATTCAACTCCAGAGGTCCATTTTTAATCCTATTTCTGAGGAATGGCGCAAAAAAGGTGCTTTGGAGCATTGGCCCTTTAAATGCACATGAGCCACTTCAGGCCCCGCCCCCTTTCAACCCGTTCAACCAATAACTGAACATTTTAGGTAATCGGCTCAAAATTTGGACATATTTTCAGTTTTTACTACAACTGATAAACAATTAAGTCGTACTCAGAGAAAAATTCGTCGGAAGTCTTGACCTTATATGTGCAAATGTTGTGACGTAACTAGTTATAAACGTAACAAATTAAGAAGGAATTGAAACAGGTTCTAGAAATCCGCTCGATTTTCACCAAAATTAAAGATAGTTTTGCAGCAGCTGGAGGGTTCAAATTCAAACTGTCTGAACTATTAGGGTCCAAATACACAAATAAATGAAGCAGAGACTAATAAAAGTGGGTTTAGATAAATATGAACCCTTTAAAAGTGCTACTTTATGGGACTAAATGGGTTGTAAAGCAGTCACTATTTAGTTTGACCTATGACCCCATGTCGAGAACCATTACAAACATCTGACGTGTGTGGAATGAAACCTGCTATAAAACATCAGAAAATTAATGCAATAAATCAAATATTGACTGAACTAAAGGGTTAAACACGTTTAGTCAGTTTAGTCTGAACCATGGATCAACAAGCTACACCTAAGCAAAGATAATAACATCCCATAATAACTTTATACCTGCATAAACCTCAGAATCAAACTCATCCGTGTAGAACAAGCGCCATTTCAGCATCAGTCTCCAATTTTTTTTTTTCATTAAGAGTTGAGTGAAAACAACAACAGTGCTGCTATGCTCGTTTTTATCACACATTCATTCATTCATTCATTCATTCATTCATTCATTCATTCATTCATTCATTTTCTTATTGATAATAGAACAAAAGGCTTTTCCAGGATAGTTTATAAAAGCTGAACCAAACACAGGGAGAAGCTTCAGTCATAAAAGACATAATAAGGAAGAACTGATGCAAAAGATGCAACGAAATAAAAACGATATAAAAGATGCAACAAGATTAAAAAAAAAAAAAAAAAACATATAAAAACTGGAACAAAAAAATGACAGAACACAAAAATGTAGATTTATGACGATTTGTGTCACATTTTATAATAAATTCGATCTCAGTCTGGAAAAGTTTGGGCTTTTTTAGTTCGACTCAATTAGAATAAAACAAAGGACGACGAAGCCTTTTCGACTGATTAAAGGGGACGAATAAAACCTTAACTAGACTTTACAAAAACTCAAGTGACTCAGCAAACGTAGGCGATTTTTGGCCGAGTTTGGGTCTCGGTGCTCCAGGTGTGTGACCGCCGCCGCCGCCGCCACCGTGGGATCTAATTGTCGTTACACAAACAAGACGATTGGACGCCAGCTTTGACACGTCTGCACAGGTTTCACACTTTAGAACCGACTCACAGCGGTGGATTCTTAACAAGCGCTTTTAAAAACACGTTTACACAAAGCAAATTAAACACTTCAACACTTTAAGAAACTCACTGATTAGTTGCAGATTTGTTTTTTTTGGTTTTTTTTATATGTGACGGCTTCAGTTACACCCATTTGTGTTCTTATATCAGTGGTTTCCAAACCTTTTTTTTGTCTCTGACCCCATTTTAACGTCACACATTTCTGTCGACCCCAGACATTCAAAACTTTTCGAGACTTTTTTTGTTTAAATTAATTTGCTTTTGATGATGTAAGTTACAAATAAACGTTCATTTTAGATGACATTTAATCTATATAATGTATATAATGCACCTTTTTGGGGTCTTCTCAGTTTGTCTTAGATATCTCAGCGGGTGAAGAAATCTTTCCATTCTCCGTTCAGTTCGGTTTTTCTAACTGCGACTGCGTCCAGGAAGGAGGAAGAGAAGTAACGCCCACGGTCACATGATCAGGTCAATCTAGACTTTCCCTCTCAGATCTGAAATCCTGCGTTTTATTTGAACTGGATCTTTATTGCCTTCGCCGAGGAGGTTATGTGTTCATTAAGGTTTGTTTGTTTGATTCTTAGCAAGATAACTCAGAAAGTTAAGTTGTGAAAACATATTTTTGTTGGCCTTGACCTTTGACCTACATTCACCAAAATTTTATGGGATCTATTCTGGACCACCTCGCACCTTTAATGAAAATTTCATGGCACTTGGTCCAGTAGTTTTTGCGTAAAGTTGCTGACAAACAGACAAAAAAACCGAACCAAAAACAATACCTTCGCCTCCCCTTTAGGGGGCGGGGCAATGAATGGTTTATTTTTGGTTTGTACAGTAATCACCGCACACAACAACCACATTCAACACAAAAACCAAAAAAAACATTACATTAAATTAAACGTGTACGTCATCGAGTATTCTCATCATAACAACAGAATCAACAGCAATAAAAACGCATCCACCATCTTCACTTAATGTTCCTGAATGATTTTATACTTGTGGCTTTTTTTAAACTTTGTCAGAGAAGTGAACATTTTAATCTCATCATCAAGTCCGTTCCATAATTTCACATCAAAACCCAAATACACGTAGACTGTCCTCACTTTCATACATTCAAAAATATAAAGACCTCTTATTAAACCATAATTATTCTCTTTTAATTTAAAGAACTCTTGAATGGTAGTTGGAACAATATTATTTTTTCCTTTATAAATCATCTCTAATATTTCAATATATACAATATCCAGCAATTTTAAGGTATTAAGTAGAATAAATAAATTAATAGTTGCTTCAAAATATCCCACTTTATTAATTATTCTAATAGCTCTTTTTTGTACCTCTCTTTACATTTATTTCAACTCTTTTAATAGAGAATTCAGTTTATTTATTCAAGCAAAACTTTAACTATAATTACAAAATGATCCAATTGTAAATAAAAGTTCAGATACACATTAAACACGATAAATAAATGAACTGATTCTGACGGTTCAAACATCTGCGAATGGATTTTTAAAGGTGGAACTCGTCAGGTGGGAGCTCTCTTTACAGATTTTCTCATTAGCTTTGGCGCAGTTCTGAAATGATAATGAATATTTTCACCACGACATGAGCCAACTTCAAAACCACTGGGAACTTGTTCAAGCAGAATTTGGTTTCATTTGACTATAATTTGCACAATTATCAACCGAATAAACGCTGCTTCTCAGATGAACCGGCTGAACTCTGCAAGGCATGCATGAAATCACAACAGGCAGGTGAAAGATTAGACCGACGTATTTTTGTACAATATTCAGCTGTTTATTGCCTTCAGGTTTGTAAAATTAAAAAAAAAAAAAAAAACGACATAATTACTAACAAAACAAGAATGAAAGGTCTAATAAAAACCTTGAAGTGCTGAATAAGTTTTCAGTTTGCAGTTACAAAAAAAAGTAGATATAAGTGATATTTTCAGACTATAATTGCGAAATGAAATAAGTGAATGAAAAGTAACTTTTATTTAACTGTGACGTTCTGGAATTTCTGAATTTTCTTTCCATTTGAGACCCAAAAAGTCGATTTGGGTCAAAACACAGTAAAGTCCCGTCAGAGAGCGAACTTGAATCCATTCCATTCCAACATTTATTTCAATACAAAGTAATTCCTTGTTGTTTTTTTGTGGTTTTTTTGTGTTTTTTTTGGATAATCCCTTATGCTTCAACTACAGCAAAAATGAACTGAAAAGTAAAAATGTGGGTCATTTAGCGACACTAATCTGTCATAAAATGTCCCGTCGGAGAGATTTCGAATACCGTGTTTTGACTCATTTGAACCCAAATTTACAAAAATACCAAATCTTTCCCTTCTTTCTTGTGTGTTTTTTTATGTCATCCTGTCTTCTTACATCTCTTCATTTCACACAGCTTTGGTGAAGCCAACATCTATATCTGCTCTACTATTATAATTAGAAACATTAAGTCGCATATGTTGATTTAAAATATTTTTCGATGACATTTGACGACCTAATAAAAGTTTTGGAAAAGCAGACGTAAAAAAGGCTCATTTTTTTAAATCACGGGGGTCGCACAAACAACACGTCATCGTAACATCACACCTCGGTTGTTCCTTTCGTTTACTTCCTCCAGAGCCGTGAACTGAGGCGGGACCAAAGGATTCCGGGAATAAAGGTGAAATATTCCCGGGAAAACAGAAGCGCTGTGGAAAAAGGGGCTGTTATTTCCTTCAGGCCTCGAGGTCTGTCGTTCCTCAGAACTTCCCTGTTTATCGTCGTCTTCCAGAGAAAATACCGTACGTACTTCAGGGTTAGTGTCGCTGCAGATCTGCGTGAGGAAGTCAAGTCTCATCACGCTGTTTAATCATGGAAATTAATTTGCACGTCCACATTAATGTACAAACAGAAAACTTAAGCACAAAACTCAAACACATGCTACAGCACTTCAGTCCTCCTTTTTTTTTAATAAATACATCTTATTGTATTTAATATTCATTTTTCATTATGAGTGAGTTGTGTGTCTTTTCTTTCTTTGATTTGTATTGATTTTATTTCTTTTAACTATTATAATTTATTGTTTTTTTGTTTGTTCGTTTCTTTTGTTTTTGCTTTCTTGTATTTTATGTATTTATTGTGCAGCACTTTGGAAACACTGTTGCTGTTAAAATGTGCTACATAAATAAAGTGGATTGGATTATTCTTTTCTTTTCTATTGCCTTTTTTTCGTTAAAATATTCTTTTATACTCCACTTATTTATGCTGTTTAAATGTAATTGTTAATATTTTTTCCATCATTTTCTCAGTGGTTGTTCGTATCCGTTCATGTTCGGATAGGGTTTTGTGTTGTGTCATGGGTGGATGTTGTTAAAAAAAATTAAAAAAAATCTAAAATCTTCTTCCTGTATAGTGAATGTTTTATTCATGCTCTGTTAATAAAAAAAGACCTATGAAAAAAAAAAAAAAAAAGGTGGATTAGGAGATGTTTTCCTAGAGCATTTTTTACTATATTGCTTAAAATCCCCTTCACACTCCAACTGCAACCAATTAATTAAATGCTGTGACACAAAAATAAAAACTTCGACATTTTAACCGAACCGATCGAAATGAATGAACGGTGATATGTCTATATTTTATTTTATTGTATTTTATTGTATTTTATTGTTTTTTTTTTTTTTTATTTTATTTTATTTCATTATTTATTCATTTATTTATTTTTCTAATTTAATTTTAAAATTTTTTATGTCTATCAAACTCAGCTGTCATTTGTCCCTCCCCCCTCTGTGCGTACCCCTCTTCGTGCATGAATCGTACATTTTCAGAGGCTTGTTCGCGCCTGTACAGGAAACAGAGCCAGAGCCAGAGCTTGGTGAGTTCTATTAGCGATATTAGGATGTAAAGTTCACCGGAAAACTGTTTTGTCATGAACATAAACCACTAACTTACAAACATTTGCCAGACAGGTATGAATTGAGGCTTTTCTGCTGACAAACATAATAATAAAATGCACAGATTACAGCGTTCAAAGCAAACTTTAGTGGGAGATCAGTCTGACTGCAATCAGCTGTTCTTATTAGAACACGTGTCAAAATAACAAGTGAAAAGTCCAACTTCCAAACTGATACACTGATGAGTACAATCGGGGGTGACTGAATGGGGTACGCATGGATCTGCAGATCAGAGGAGGGCGGCGAATTTAACCTTTGGGAAGCATTGTATGTTCCATTACTCTGGAGGCGTGGCTTCAGGGGAAGTCTAGAGGAAGGGGTTTGGACTTTTGAAGTGTGTATTTCCAAAATGTAGCTTCCTCGAACCATTTTTCCAAGTATCTCCTACCCTACCTTTAAATGGCGGGGGGTCACTTTGTCTTGAGTTTTCTCTGTTTTGATAAAATAACCTTTGAATTTACTCTGCGTTTTCATGAACATCTAAACGAAATATAGGAAAATGGATGATTTACAGTGAAAAATGCAAAATACAGGGAATAATATTACAATAAATGGTGATTAAAATCCCTCAAGAAAGTTTAAATAAAGAGCAAAAAAAAAAGTATTTTGCAAAAGTAGCATTAGGCCTTTATGGGTTAATAACGCACACAATGACAATAAAGGCAATTCTGATTCTGATTCGGATCTGATTTAAACCTCCCACATCTGTTACCATGACAATATCGGATACATTTCTTTTACAAAAGTCACTGACTGCAGACATGTCGGGTAAAAACACTGACGTTTCTCTTTCAGTTTTACGTCCAAACACCAAATCAGACGGAGCTGATTATCCCTCAGCGTCCAAACGACACCTGATCAGTCAGGATAAAACCGTCAGTGAAAATCTAAACTGACTGATCACATTGTTTGAAGGGTCAGATCTGCAGGCCACCGGTCCAGCAGACAGCGTCTAAACCCTGATAATCTCCAGACTCGGCCGTCTCAGGACAGAACAGGTGGTCTCTACTGGAGCTAATAAAGAATTATGTGTATGTGTTTGTGTGTGGAGCTAATTAGAGACAATCAGCTAATTGCTCCTAAAGTAAACGACTGTGTTGCTGACCTACACCCAACACATTAATTTCACTCTGTCTTAAGTTTCTGCAGTTTAAGCAACATATATCAATAATGAATTTATGATTAAAACTCTTGAAAAACACGCTGCTTCATAAGCAAAATACAAACTCTGCAGTTGCTTACGTCGGAAACTTTCTGCTCCAAAAGGAAAATGTATTTAGAAAAGAATAGATATCACCGAAAAAAATACATACATTAAGAGGAATTTTAGTCAATTCCCAGATGTTTGCCTCTGTTTTTACTCAATAAATGAAAGTTCTACATTTAAAATTAGCATCTAAGGACAAAAAATGGGGCATATTTTTGTCTTTGGGCAAGAAAAAATAAAAGTGGCTTGAGTTGCCAGTGGAAACATGTAATTTTAAGTTTCATTTAATACAATCAACAATATAATCCAGCTGTTTTTAACACTATTGATATAGATTACTCATCTGAAGTGTTATTATCCACTTTAAACTGTAATTCTTACTAAATTACAAGGAAAAACTAATCAAGCTCAGTTACACTATGAATGGCTTCTATCCACTGAACCTCTAAGGGATTTTATTTTGAAATGGTTCAGGAAATGTTACATACTGCAGTACTTTTAGCATAAAAAAACAGGAGAATATCAAACCTCCAATAACCATTTCTATTTGTCAAATAGTAGGAATTAGACATAAAGGATGAAACTCTTCTTCAAATAAAGGCCTGGAACCACCTGCAGCTCAAAGAAATAAAGGCTCGGTTCCACAATCTGAGACAATTCACTAACAACAAACACAAAACATCCAACCACAATATGACAACGTTACACTCCAAATATAGTTGTTTCAGTAGCTACATGTTACAGGTCTCACTGAATAAGCTCTGGTTATATTAAAAAAGGTCATATAGAGTTGATTTAATCCATATTTAAGTCATGAACCTGTGATTCTGAAGGTAAACAGATGAGACTTTTGTTGGTTTCTCTGGTTTCCTTTTTGTAGTTGTGTAAATTATACAGTCTATAAATGTTGAACTTATCAGGAGTGTGAAAGATAAGATAAAAGCATGAGAAGGACGTTTAGAAATGATACCGACCACAGTGACACGTCTACGCATCCTCTATGTTTTTTCTTTTTTGGTAAATATATCCAGGGTTTTTGCTCTTGATCCAAATAAAAATACCAGACTTTTTCAAAACTGCTATTTTCTTCCCCAACACTTTGACCTTGTGTACTTTTATATGTGTGTACCTACTTTTTTTGGTTCAGACTGTACTTGTACCTGTAGTGTGTAGTAGAAAAGTTCCTTATAATAAATGTATGAATGAATTAATGCATAATTACAGTAAATGATGTTTACAGATCATATGAAAATCACAAAAGTGCATGAATATCACAACAAGTGTCACTATAATCATTCCAGTATGGACTGGTTTCCAAAATCATATCCAGTTTTATCTGTTTTCCTCTTATTTTACCAGATTATGTGATTTGAGCGTACTCTAAAATTCAACTATGGCAGAAACTTTTGTCCATAATTTATTAAGACGTTCACACAAAATTCCAGACTTTTCAAGGCCTGGAAAACAGTGTTTCCACATTCCATACTTTTTAAGACTTTGAAGAGTTGCTCAAACAGTCTGAAGCAGATGAACGGCTTCATAAAGCAGTTTTATTGGACTTTATTGTGTTTTATCTCCATGTGTGAGTCTTTACTAATGAGCATTTATTTTGTGAATTTTCGGTTTCACTTCCTGCCTAAAACCAAAGCGTCTGTTACTGTGTTTTGAGTCATCATTCCCTTTAATGACCAAAAGCACGGACCTCACATGTTATTTGTTTGTGGTTAAAGGTTCCCGATAAAGAAAAGAGGTTGAGTAAACGTCCTCTTTCTGAAAGATCTGACTATCTTTTAGATAACTTTCTATTTCACTTCATTTTTTCACACACACACACACACACACACACACACACACACACATACACACACACACACACATATGGAAGCTACTTCCAGTGAACATACGGACCGGCTGAGTCACGCAGATAAGATATCACAACTGATTAACTAGGTTATAATGACACATTAGAGCAGAGAGAAGCCGGTGCCAGCCTCGTGCTCCAGTGTTTATTCACGCCGTTGTGGGTGACTTCACCCCGGCCTTCGCCCACACAGCTGCTTTCATCAGGCAGACGCACAAATTAGGGATGAACGACCGGCGTTTCATTAATAATTCACAAAGGCCACGTTCTGTTTTAACCTGACCTGAAACTGATCTCAACATACAAAGCAGTAAACATGTTCACATGCCTCGTTCTCCTTTCATTCAGAAAACAAAGAAATGACATAAAAATAAACACAACAGCAGGAACCCCAAGATTCTTTCATCTATAGTTTTAGCTGAAACTGAGTTGAAATAGTTTAAAAATACAGATTATAATTGGGGGGGGGTAAAGAGGGGATTGTGTTGTCTTGATGGGTAACCAGTTCCCCTAAAATGCATGATTCATGACTTCAGTATTGACAATAAGCATTTTTTCCCATGGATTCATATGTTTCTGTAACTTATTCATGATAAATTCCAGATAAAATTACATTCCATAGTAAGACATTAGTAACGACACCCACTTATTCATGCTCTTAGTCATTAGGAAAAACAATAAATCAAATATGAGTCAAGTGTTTTTGACATAAAGAAGATAAAGGCCAACAATACATCTTGAAATTCAAGAAACTGGACTCAAATCAAATCTGACTTTTCTTAAAAATACTCAAATCAACTGAAACAAAGAATGAATGGAAACGACTTCTCCATCATTTAAAACCACTTTTCCCACTTCTTCTTCTTTATTCTTAGTGGTTTATCACCTCCTCTCCACCGCTGACAGACACATGGACACCTGTCCCTTTATCTGTCAAAACGATGAAAATTCGCTGACTTTACCTTCACCTTCAGTTTGGTTTGTGGATGCCATAATAGATAAAACTGTTGAAGCTACGCCTAAAAGCAGCTGAAGTTACTGCCACACATTACATAAAGTACCTCATGTTTACTGTCAATATTTCACACATTCACAAGAAGCACTTTGTGTGAGAACAACAGGGCCGCCCCCAGAACACACTGTGGATACGCACTTATTTTGTAAGCAAACTGATTCGATTTGGGACGGACATGTGGGCGACTTTATGAGCGATATGAGCGATAATGGAAGCGTTTCTGCCTTCGGTGGAAAAAAACACATCCTGACGACCAGACATGATGATGGCCTGCACTTCCAGGGAATCACAAACAATGAGTGTGAGTGTGTGTTAATGTCCGTAAAAAGCCTCTCCATCATAAAACTATCCAAACATCTGGTAAAACGCAGCTCCCTTTGGATTTCTGCTGCTTTTAATGCCCTAATGAGAAATGAATCTGAATATAATAAAATATTGAATACGTGTGTGTGTGCGTGTGTGTGTGTGTGTGTGTGTGTGTGCGTGTGTGTGTGTGTGTGTGTGTGTGTGTGTGTGTGTGTGTGCGTGCAACGATGCCTTATCCTTTTACGATGTTTACACACCCATTTTCTGTGGAAATGTACCACACTGTTGGCCAGTTTCCACGTCAACACAGATATGCATGATGCTGCATTTACTGTCACTGTTACAAAAACCGCCATCTCTGTTCTTTCTTCATCTGAAACAACCGTTTAGAAAAAACTGTAAAAAATAAAAATAAAAAATCTAACGTTTGATACTCCTGTTTTTTACTGTAACGTCACTTTTGTGCTTGTGTTTAAGCATTTACGCAGAAATATATTATATTTGTTAAATGTTTAAAGACGAATTTCAGGGTCTTTTCCACAACTTCTTTCATTTCTGTGAGCCTTTACCAGTTTTAACAAAAGGTAATTATTGTATTCAAACTAAACACACTATTCTCTTTCATTCTATTATGTCAGATATTTTTCTGTTCACATCAAATACTCAGAAAAGCAATTATGCTAATGAGCTTTTTCCTACTGTCTGTATCAATATAAACCTCCAAAATAATTAAAAAATACACTGTTTTTAGTGAAATAATTACATCTACAAAACCAATACGGAGGAAAAACCCTGAGGTCGGGTCCATTCTTTCTCATTTCTCCCACATTTTTCTCGGTTTGTTCCTCTCATCCACGTGTTCACAACGTTTTGGGTCAACAACGGAGGTTTTCAAGAACACTTTCCAGAAAGTCGATTTTTATGAGCGGTTTGTGTGTATTTGTGTGTTCAGGGAAAAGTTAGATTGGAAAATAATGGCGTCACACTCCATTTTACTCATGTCTATTATGTCTTTGTGTAATGAAGCTGCACCTGAAACATCACATCCAGGTGTAACTTTCATCATAGACACAATGACAATAAAGGCTATTCTACTCTATTCTATTCTATTCTATTCTATTCTATTCTATTCTATTCTATTCTATTCTATTCTATTCTATTC
This sequence comes from Ostorhinchus cyanosoma, assembly GCA_029814465.1. Classification (NCBI taxonomy): domain Eukaryota; kingdom Metazoa; phylum Chordata; class Actinopteri; order Kurtiformes; family Apogonidae; genus Ostorhinchus; species Ostorhinchus cyanosoma. The sequence goes on from JAPTYQ010000003.1 coordinate 32,954,655, forward strand.
T
>JAPTYQ010000003.1:32958240-32981619 GCA_029814465.1 Ostorhinchus cyanosoma
GATACCTCCTCACATGAGTCTCCTTTGGCATTAAACTCATCTCCTGCAGGTACTTGATGCCAAATTCTGTCCATTTGTCCAAACACCATCAACAAACAAATGTGTACATTTACTAAATAAAACCTTATGTTGAAGTTCCATCAGCTCATAAGGTCATAGTCGACATCTGAACGAGAAAATGGAAAATCTTATAAGCTGATAGTTTGCAAATCTGAATGTATTAATTATTTTTGTCCAAAATCAGCAGAGAAATAAGCGTAAAATGTGCAAATAGTTTTCTGATTTGCATATTTAAGGTACTGTTGCCAAAGAAGATAGGAATAAGGTGTTGAATATAATATGATCAGCTGTAAATGTATGTGCACAGAACTTCAACAATGTAAGTAAACATCAGAACTACAACGATGCATTTTCCTTTATCCTAGACATTAAAAATAGTCTGAAAACTGTATAAACGTCTCCGTCCATCCGTGTGAAGAAGTGATGTGTTTGAGCCTCAGGTTACCTTAAACAAACAATCCAATCAGTTTCACTCAGACACAGGAGATAAAAGCTCTCTGGTGTCAGATCGGTATCAGTTCAGCTTCAAGCCGGCCCTGTGGTGCATTTACAGGATCTCACAACTGCACTAATGTAGCCTACTTTAGTTTGTTCTGTGGAAAATACATAATGTCCTCAGACCAAACACAAGCTGGGGAGTGGCAGAAGCAGACAGGAATGTTTGGAACACACAGGGACTGGAACTCTCACACATGATCCTGGATCACTTGGACTGGACTCAACCTGAGGACATTTTGGTTTTAGTGTCAAATTGTGTCCACACATGCAGCAGCAGCAGCAGAGTCTGACCCACACATGCATGAAACAGTCCACCAGCCTCCCACACTGCGTGTTCTCATGATCATTTGGCTGGTTTTGGTCAGAGTGGGTCCAATGTGGTGACAGATGGAGGGGGTGCAGACTGTCATGTGGGGATGCTTGGTTTATTTTAGCCCGGTTCAGTCCAGATTAGAGGCAGGTAAAGCTAACCCAAGTGGTCCGCAGAGGGGCTTCATCCCCGGGTACTTACCCCTCTCTGGACCGGGTTTCTTCGACAGGAGAGGCTGAGGAGCGATGCGCAGCGGCCGCCTCACCCTCCCCCGGCTCTCCGCGGTCCTCCTGGCTCCGGTCGACGGGCTGTGGGTGTGGACGGGCCCGGGTCGTGGCTCCGGAGCCTCTGTCCTCTCCGGCTCGGGGCTCCGAACGGCGGCCTGTGGTCAGTGTCTGCGCCCCGGGAGCGCAGCGCTGGAACTCCGTAATCTCCGCAGCTCGCGTCGCTGACTGTGTGGCTGCCGCCCCGCCGCCGCTGCTGCCGCCGCCTCTGCCGCTCTCTGACGTCATGGAGGAAAGCCCCGCCGGTTACGTCACGCCGTCGGCAGAAACCACGCCCCTTACCGTCAACCTGGACACCGCCCCCTTTACTGTAAAGAGCGTGAAAAGGATGCATTTATTTACTTTTCAATTTAATTTTTAAATACTTTAAAAATATATATATATCCTCCTGAGACCCAGCAATGCATTTTGTCCTCTGTAGAAGACAAAACCTTGACAGTTTTACTTACAAAAAAAAATGCAAGGGATATTCTATAAAAAAGATAATAAAAATAAAAATAATTCAAAAAATGTATTTGAAAAAACGGTTGCATTAGGCAGTTTCTAATCAAGACAATTGTTTAACATTAAAAAAAGCTGCAATTTTCACTTTCCTGTGTCTCGGGAGGATATTTAATTATATATCTATATCATTTTCTATTTTATATCATTTATGTACATCCATTATTTTCACTAGTTATTTACATGATAGTGTTATCAGTATTATATCATTATTTTTAATAGTGTATTTCTTGATATTAATTTTTAAATGTTTTATATTGCATTTATAACATTTATATAAATATTTAAATAAGGTTATATATCTATATATATTTTTAATCTTTTTCATTATTGTATGTATTGAGTTATATTATTTATAGCTGTATGCAGAAGTGTCATTATCCATAGTGAAAGTCAAGATTTCATAGAATTTTAGCTAAAAAATTTTCCCAGGTTGGGTGCAGTGACGTTAAATACCACTGTGATCTGCATTATAACAAGACAAAACGGTAATGACATTTAATGACATTTACTCTTTCTAATCCTCTGGTACAAGAAGAAACTCAGACACAAAATTAGCAGGTGTTCATCTTTCTCACTTAAAGATTTCCAGTAAAAATCTGACCAAAAATGCAATTATACCTGCTTCACTCAACCTTCTCCAGACTTCCTTAGTATTTTATCATATTTTCCTATTTTTTCCTATCTTTCTTCTTCTAACACAGCTTACTATTGATAATGTGATGCTCATCTGTCAGTTAAACATTAAAGAGGAACCTGGTTTAATGAAAAGGAGCTTTAATAATCCCCTGTGGAAAATTAAATATGATGGTAAATACATAAAGCTGGCTGTATATGTCTGGAAAACTGGATTTATTAGTACTCTCATATTATGTTGACTGACAAATATTCACTAATTAACTAATGCACTATGAACTAACTACTAATATATCATTAACATTCGCCCGTGTTTCCTAATCCACATGGAGAAAAATGCTCTATAAACTACATTTAATACTGTATCTGGTGATCCACTTTTACATCTCTGGCATTAAACATGTCTAAATGTGTTTTCCTTATATGCTTTTCTATATTTATATTGTCACAATAAAAGGATATATAACAGAGGGAAAAACAGAGAAACAAAACACCAAAGCAGTGCAGTGGGCTGATAACAGAATGCACAAGCTAATGGAAAACATACTCAAATAAATGTCAAATTAATCTGATTTGTTTCTTTAAATTTCTTCTGGTTTTAGAGGGTCTGTCTTCAGACAACAGGAAAGTTAAAATATCACAGAACTAAATGAACAATTGTCTCATATCTATTTCTGGGTCTCAGAGGAAAGAGTTTCATCATTTGCAAAGATTTAAAAAAAAAAATAATTTCATTTGCTGACGATGACAGAACACAAGGAACACAAATGTCCCTATAAATGCACATTGTCTTACATTCACTTTCCTATGGAATTCTCTTCATTTTATGGGGATGTTAAACACAGACCATGTAAACGCCAAAGCATCGTTTTAAGAAATAATTGTATAAACTAGCAGAGATAAAGGTGTTCCTCACAAACCTGTTGATGGATGCAAAATTGAATAAAAGCTTTATTTCTAAAGGGTTACAATACGCTAACATTTCTGAAATTGTTATACATTCATGACCTTTATATTAAGAGACATAGGTTTAGAGGTATAGATTTAGTGACAATTCAGTTTTATATACATTTACATGGATCAATCAATTTAACATCAAATCCATAACCAAGTTCTTCCATTAAATTATTACTTTGGGTTAAAACTGGAATATCAGGCGTTATAAAGTCTCATCTTTTACCTTCTATCGGCCCCTAAAGACCTGGAGAATGTAGGTCAACGTTAGCGTCCAAATTTGATGTGTTGACCTCGATTTAACCTTGAAAAATTAAGATCAGGGTTGACGTTTATCCAAAAGATTCCCAAGTTGCATCTAAATACCAAACTTGGAGGAGAACGGATGATTTGGTGAACAATATTGCATTGACACTGATGGACAGACACCGTAGAGTACGACAATAGTTCAGTGGCTGATGGGTAGAAACTAAAAATAAGCAGTTTTTAATTCCCTTTAGAGCACAGTAAAGACACAAAAGATTTTTTTCTGCATTATTCTGCTTCCTAAAACTACATTTAGGAATTTAATCTTCCACATGTTCATGGGAAAAGAACATTTCGTCTTCATTTTGGACACTGTCCATTCATTCAGTCAAAGCTGCTCTTCAGCGGTCGGAGGAAAAAGTCAATAGAATCTATAAACTCAAGAAAATTAACCAAAAACAGCTTTCAGACTAGTCAAAGATGTGCATTTGGTAAGATTCTCAAATTTCTAAAACTAATAAACTTTTATCCAAAACATCCTGCTTTGTGTGTTCTATAAATAAAACAAAACAGACATGGTTTGATTGTAGAAAAGCAGGTTTATCAGAAGGAGAAATTGGAAATATTACATGTCAGCTTTGTTTATTCCAGACAGGATCCACTGAAAATACATCTACTCCAACAGCACTGCAAACCAAACTCATTAAGTGTAAGGATTCCCCTTTTGTTCCCGATTTCCTGAACCGTCACTCCATCCGTCTGTCCACCCACCCAGTTCCAATCCTTGGCCTCGGTGGGACCGGATCAGCTCTGGACTCAACCAGCTGGAAGACAAGAGATGGAGAGGAGGAGAGAAGACAAGTGACGGGTGAATTGTAGAGAAAAAGCAACAAGCCATGACTAATGACACCGTTTTGGTCATTCAAACACTGGAAAACCCAAAAGTAAAAAAAGGACAATTACTCAAAAATCTACTTTAAAGTGCACATTTAAAGTCATATTTCTAAGAAAATCTTGAAATGGTATGAAAATTATACACTTGTGGCTTTCAAAAAGTGCAAAAATAAAAAAGGAACATATGCATCATAGAGCAGGGTATGAAATATTAAGGGAAATTTTGCATGAAATTGTCTCAATGAGCCAAATAAAAGGCTGAAATTTGCCTACTGGGAGTGCAGAGCATCTGCTATTGTTTTTATCCCAACAGCCCCGAGAGAAAAGCAGCGCATCAGTATTCAAGGGAAACTTCAAGTGGCTCAGTCTGCATGCAAGATGTCTCCAGTGAACACAAACACCAGGTGACTACAGAGCAGGTCAAACAACAACACAGGAGTCAAGGAGAAAATGAGTAGAGAGCTCAGAGGCCACGTTTTTACTTCAAACATGTCGCAATTAACAGGGAAAATCCGGAAACTTAAGCCTAATATTTTCCCCTCTGCCTCCATTGTGTTTGTAAGATTCAAGTATGAGTCAGTGGATTTAAAAAAAGCAGGTAGAAAAAAAAAAAAAAAGTAGAGAGACCTCGGGGAACGGTGCAAACAAAAGCTTGAATCGAAAAACATTTCCGAGCAGTATTTTGTCCGGAAGCACCGAGCGACCGGCAGCCTTCAGCACATCTTTCATCTGTTTTATTTTATGTAAACCATAACGTCACTGGGTAGCTCTTCAAACATCTTTCTTAAAAAAAAAAAAAAAATAATCTAAATTAAAAAGGATCCAACCGGCCTCTGAGCTCTGATCATACATTCAAGGTTTGAGTCTTAACATAAAAACACAAGGAAATAAAAAAAAAAAAAAAGTGCCCGTACATTAACAGCACCAGTGCATTAAACTGCAGTACAACCTGCCTGTAACATTTTCATAATCCATTTCAGATCTCTACGCGACGAGCAAGATTCATATCACATCATTCTGCCATTAAGTATTGAATTATTAGCGATATGAATGAGCAATTGGGAAAATAGCGGTTAAAGTCATTTTTAAGAACGCGTCCATTCACAGTGGCTACGCTCAGTGAAGGTCACTTTAGCAGTCGTTAATAAAAACCGATCCTGCAGGTTAATTGCGTGTCACGCCGTGTGTAATGGATGGTCTCAGTCCGCGACGCTAACGTGGACATTATGATGTGTGTCATTATGAAAGGAGACGATAATGGAGACTCAAACAGAGGCTTGGATCCACATCGTTCTTAAAATTCCTCGCTGTTATTTCACGCCGTAACCTGGTGGAGGATGGTTTTGTAAACACGGGTCAAACCGGCAGAGGCATTGTGGGAGTTCAGGGTCAGATCATCAGTTCTCATTTGACTGCAAACGACCCTCTGAGAGTCAAATGAAATCCCAGGAAAGACTAGATTAAGAGGATCACATTGCTACTGGGACTTTGTAAACGTTATGATGGTGCCGATCCAGGTCGACCTGCCGTTCAGGTCTGTATCAAACAAATAATGAGATTAATCCGTTAATCTTCAACCTGTGCAGTCAAAAGTCCAAAAGGCATATCAAAGTCCAACAGCAGGCAGGATCAGTTCAGCCATAGAATGAAGAATAAGAGGAGTAGGTTTGACTAAATAACTACAAAAAAAAAAAAAGAGGAGGACTAAGAGGAGGAGTGGGTGAGGGGGAGTTTGACACGAAGCATCAGCATCAGATGAACCATTTCAAAAAGGGTCATATTCACGAAGCATCTAGAAACTAAAAGTTACTCTAGACCTGAAGGGCAATTTGAATTACCACCAGTAGTTAACAAATGAACATCCTAAAATAATATAAAGACATAGACAAATAAACTAAATGCAAAAGGCTGGAAAAGCAGCTGTCATTCATAGAGATGGAACAGATATCAGTTTGTCTCAAAGCTCCACCTCTATGACCTTTGACCCCTAATATGTTTAGAATGCAATCTACAAATCGTTAACCTCATAGCATAATTACCCAAGTCAGACACTATATATGGAAACGTTGAATCCAGGTGTTTCTTTTCTAACACGGGAAACAATAATGATGTGATAAATATTTCATAAGTTAATTTGATTTAAATGATCTTTACTTCCAAAATGCCTCAGATACTTTTTTTCCCCTTAATTTCTCTCAATATTGATAAAAAAAAAAAAAAAAGATGCATGACTATGATTTTAAAATTTCTACCTCTAAAACATTTTTGGTGTGCCAACTGGAAATAATCATTTTCTACTAATCATCTCATTTTTTCACATTTCACTTGGGAAGAAAAATCTATCATTAAACTTTAAGGAAATATTGATGTTTATAAACTATACAGACCGAATTATACTGTGACAAATCATGGCTACAGCTATAAGATGACCTGTTCATGCTGTTTGAGATATAAAACATTAATAATCTATATTTATCCTAATATAAAACTATAACACATTTGTCATTATTTTGTATCTCAGACCCCTGTTAGAAAACAAACACCTGAATTCAACGTGTCCCAATAGTGCATGTCTTAGGCAACTATATTATGAGGCTAATGAAATGTTAAAGGCCTCGGGTCAATCTGTTATCTGATGCTTCTTGTAAGTTCACACCTTTAGGAAAACAAAGGAAGGGAAAGTAACAACCGCACGAGAATCAGAAACTCAGGGAAACAGAAGGGCAAAGTCACTGATTAAACAAGAGCAAACCGGTCCGTCGAAGGCAAACAATATGCAACAAACGTCAATGGTTTTGGTGAAAAGCTTCTGCAGAAACATGCATGGCATTCCACTCTGCTAAATGTCAGCTCTCATTTCTGTATGTGAGATGCAGACGTAGCAGCAGCAGCGTCCGCTGTGTGGTTATCGATCAGTTAGCTCTATGAAGGACTGTTTTCCTTCAGTCTTTTATGATGAACAGAAACAAAAACGGTGCGTCACATCAGTTGTTTTTCTGTAACGAGGGTCGCTGATGCCACACTCAAGTCTTTTATCTTCGGCCTCAAAAACTGACGCATGCGCTTTGTTACATTTTGTTGCCATTGTGACACTTGATCAACTCTTGAATAATCTCCACCCATGACAGGAAAAGGGTTGAAGGGAGAGAAAATGTTTTTTTTAAATGAAGAACACTTCGTCTTTACAGGCCGTCGCACGGGTTCCTGTGGCAGCGGAGAAGGCAGCTACGATGGAAGCGAAGACGACGTTGGGGCTCTGGGCGGCGTCGATAGCGGCGTGCAGCCCCTTGGCGCTGTAGTACTGCACCAGAGGGAGGGTCTGCCGGTGGTAGGCGTCCAGACGGGAGCGCAGCGTGGTTTCGTTGTCGTCGCTGCGGCGGATGAGCGGCTCGCCAGTCACCTGAGGTATAAGAACATGAACAAAGACGCTGCAATAATACACACACACACCATCAATTCATGATCAGAACAAGGTCGGCGCTCTTCGGTTTCTTTTTCAGACTTGGTGTAAAAAAGCAGACGCATCAGGTGTCACTTCATCCCTCTCACTTTGTCTCTTTCCTACATACGTCACCTGTTGCTGTTCTGGTATTCGTCTCATCTGTTCCTCAGAAACAGAAGCTCCTCAATCGCAGCCTTTCCTTTGTAACCCCTGGGATCGTGTGTCGACGTGAACGGTGCTTTGTTTACAGCGCAGCCACTCAGTTTCACATGTTACACAGACTAAAACACATTAAATAGGACTGAGATCACCCCGGTATTAGCGCTGAAACATTAAACCGCGTATCAGCCACACAAACATTAAATACAGGTTGTGTCGAGTCTAATGTGATAAAGACACACACACTGCGAAAGAACAGCCTCAAACAAATAAACAATCCTATTGTTGAGAGCTGAAGTCCGGCCCCTCCCACTGTACCTTCACTTCAGACAAAATATGAACAGCGGTCGATGGAAGGAGATTAACCATTTTATCCTGTTTGAAATACGTCATCATTTATACATGATTTCACAAGCGAAGAAAGCAGCGGTTTATGACTAACATACAAACAGGAACATCCAGTCGAGTGTTAAGGACTGAATCTCATAGGCGATGTCACCAACACCAAAACTGCTGCAGCATTGGCACATTTTAACTCCATCTTAGAGAGCGAGGTTAAAAAATATTAAAAAGAAAGTGGAAACGCGTCCATTCTAGAGGGAGACCGTTCTGATGACTTTCAGGTGTTTAATCTTTATATTTAGACATTTTCAATCTGACACGTCAACTTCTCAGACATATTTAAATGCAGAAATACAAAGAGGAAATCAATAAATTGCTTGTCTCTCACCATCGACTGATACCATATTTTTTTGGCTAAATAAAGTCTCAAGGCGCACAACTTCACCTTTCTATTTATGTATTAAGTGAATGTTTGTCCAATCAGATAAAGTCTACTTGTCTCAGATTAGTGTCATTTTCTTGCTGACTTACTGTGTGGTCTCATAACCTCAGTGCAAAACGAAATACCACAATCTGATGTTGTAGATTGTCCTTGCATTACTCTGGCCAAATATTATTGTTAAACTGTAGCATTTCCTTTACCTCTTCTACTCATATAAGACTAATAAATGGAAATTAATATCCACTCTAAATTCTTCTAATCAATGCCAGCAGGTTTTTCTGACAGTTGCTACAGATGCATGATAGTAGTTTTCTTTTTCTGACCAGCTTGTTTGGATTCTAACAGCTTTTCTTCCCCAAAACTAAGGCATTTAAATTTCTATCAAAAGTCCAGAATTAGAAGAGTTATGATTTCACATGCACATACAAACTACCAACTTGAACAATGTGCAAATTAAACAGCTGTGACATATAGGATGATGCTCTTGACATTTTAAAGAAGTTTGACGTCATACAAACTATACCAACAGCAAACGCAGACATATGAATGAAAAATTTAACTTTATGTTGATGACAATAATAATTAACATCTTGGTTTTTATTTGTTCACAGAGTTGTTTCTGTTTTGGAGAAAAACTAACTGAATTAACTAAAATTAGTTGTGGGTGAAAATCTCCGTAACAGTCTAAAACCTTTACATTTGCTTGCACCAGATGTTTTGCTCAACACGTGTCACCAGGCAAAGGTTTTAATTCTGTTCAAACAAACCAAAAAGGTCAAGTTCCAACTTGTTCATAAAAATAAAACTAAGTAAACTGATGCACCATTAGGATTTAAAACTGATTAATTCCAACAGATAAACTGAGCTCTAAAGACCATCTGTATGTTGACGAAAAATAAAAAAAAAAGTGATTTATTTGGGATTCAGGGTTAATGTCAACTATAACAAACCCCTTATCTGGTCAGAAACCTTGTCCTGTTCAGATTTACTCTGTTTTGTGTCACGTTCACTCTCCTCTAGATTTGTTTATGTTGCCCTTGTGCACATCTCCTGTCTGCAGCCAAATGAAAGAACACAAAGCCCTGTCCACGTGATGACAAATACTGACGTCAATAATGTAATTTGTGATGCAAAGAAATAAAAAATAGACCATAATCTGAAATGAGGGATGGTTCTCTATCATCGCATTGCACAGCTCTAACAGCACAACTTAAGTAGAAACAGAAAAATAGTGAAAAGCTGTGAGGTTTTTTTTGTTGAATTTAGATCTGAACACAATTCTAATCACGTGACAACTCACACTGTGCTTGTACTTAATGCAACACAAACCTTGTGTTTTAAATTATTTACATCCCTTGTTTCTGCACTTTTATTTAATCAAATTACAGCCTTAAACTAGAGACACGTCGGCATATTTTATGACGCTAAATGTCGCTCACATTTTACTGCGTCACAGCACTTATGCTTCAAATTGGAGAAGACGAGCCAGTTTGTGACTTTCAGTTATTTCAGGTAGGTGGCGGTTTGGCTGTAAGTGGCTCTACACAAGTGGGTTGATATAAAATACTCACGTCATCCTTCATGGGCTGTTTGGGGGGGTTGAACTCCTCGTGGTAGGAGCGGCCACTCGGCTGATGAATTAGCCTGGGGAAATGGAGAGAAGATGGTGAGAGGCGGTGGAGTGCGGGACAAGGACGGAAAAGAAATCAGAGTAAGAGGACAGACGAGGGTTGGACGTCCACAGTGACTCACTAACTACTCGACTGTCCTTTTCACATCCCACACGCTGACCTTGTCCTACTTGGGCTTTAAAAAGGCAGCAGCCGGCCGACACCCTCCTCCTCCTCCTTACAAAGGACCCCCGTGGACACAGAGATGCCTCTTTTCAGACTAAACACTTTCTATCTGTGCTGTTTTACAGATAAAGGCGCAACTATTGAGGATGAAGAATGGACGAACACTGTACTGTCATAACAAACAAGCACAAGATTTCACAACACATTTGACCGTGTGCAGATGAAGGTCTGTGGAAACGTTCCTGTGTGTTCAGTAGGGGTACAACGGTACAGGTGGCCCACGGTTTGGTCCGTACCTCAGTTCTTGTGCCACAGGTCTCAGTGTTTTGTGCGTAAAGAGAACAGGTTTTTTTTCCTCCCAAAATTATAGTTTTATTTTGCTTGTGAACAAAAACTGAATTTCATAGTAGGAACAAATTCTATGACTGTACTGAATAAAATAATCCTTTCTGTGCTGAACAGTAGAACTCTTATTCCTTTACTTGTATACAGTTCTATAAAACACACACATAAGGACCAAAGGGGGCTTTTTGAAATAAATTAAGTCCTGCTTTGCATAAGTATGTAAAAGGAAACAGCGGCCTAAAAACACCACGCTATCTGCCGTACACATTTCCTTGTAGTAGTGTGTCCAGAGTCCTGTAGCCGGTCGGGAACCTGCGCGTACTTAAAAATGAGAACGTGTTCAATCGCAGTTCAGGTTATGGATCTAATGAACACGAGTACGAGCGGATGCAGGTTTGGAAAAGTGTTGGATCTGTGCAGGACTCTGATGTGTGTGGAGTCTAAAGCTGCGTCTCTCATCCCTAGTGTTCAGAGTGACTCAGCCTCATGTTGGGAGCATAAGAGGGTTTTATTTAAGACTTTGGACACTTCAATCCTATTTGTTGGACAGCTGAGACACTGCAGGTGGACAGTGACACGCACATGTTAGTTACACTGAGTAACTGATTTGATAAGTAAAAGGACAAAAGTATTGGGAGACGTTGAATTCAGGTGTTTCACTGGCTACAAAAACAGTAATGTCAAATGTTCCAGGTCCAGCCTATTACTGTATGTGCACAGGCTCTGTATGCTGCAGGCCTAATTACGGATTGAGAGCACCAGCGTGAGGCCTTCTTAAGCCGGCCCCACCAGCTCCACGGTGCGCGCTGCCTTCCGTTCTATAAGGACCTCCACCTTGCCAGCAGATGCCTTTGTCTTCAGTTTTACACTACCTCCAAACACCACCACGTTCACATCCCATTTTGCACTTCTGTTAATCTTTTGCTAAAATAAACGTTAACCGTTTCTAAACCCTGCACATAATCGTTCTTTTGTTGCGGCGTGAACCAGTCATAACACATAATAGAGTTTTATATTGTCAAAAATGTCATTGTATTGGTTAGTTTTGTTTGAAATATTATTTTTGCTTCCAAAAGGCCTCAGAGATGGTTTCACTGAATTTCTCTCATTGTTTTTTTGATCCATGACTATGATTTTAAATATTCTACTTCTAAATTTGTAAAATATTTTTCATGCTCCAACTCCTTTTCTACCACAACTAACCAGCTACTTTCTTCTCATTTAAGAAAAATGTATAAACTACATGGACAAAAACAGTGGGACATGTCTACAGCTGTAAGATGTCCTGTTCATGCTGATTTGAGAAAGAAACATCAATATTTCTCAAGAATTTTTTCTTCTTAAGTGAAATGTGAAGAAAGTTACTGAAGAGGATTAGAGCCACTGGGAAAAATAAATTAAAATGAAGGTTGAAAATAAATTTTTAAATTATTACAATGATAAAAAAAGCCCCCCCCCCTCAGTGGCTCTAATCCATTTCCATAGAAAGTAGATTGTTAGTTGTGACATAAAATTATATTTCAAAAAACCTAAATTCAAATATTCACTTGATTTTTTTGGATTTATGTGGGAACATTACTCAAAGTGCATCGTATGAACCTGAAACTCAACTGTAACAGTAAAGGTCAAACAGGCTGCATTTGTAGCTCTTCATAAATTAATGGTCTCAAAAGGAGCAGGAGCTCAGTTTTTCCATGAACACTTCATAGTTCTCCTTTCCACACATCCGTGCAGAAATCCCTGAAAGGTAAAACCCCCATTAACCTCGGAGCAGCTGCAGCGTTCACTCCGACATGTTTCATAAGATGCACGCGTCAACGTCTTGAAAAGTTCAACCTTCGACCTTCTCGCAGCAGGACGCGCTCGGACCCCGCGGGCCTCCTCCTGCATTAATCGCCTACTTTCACGCTCCACTTCTCTGAGGTGTTATCTGACGGTCCCAGACTCTTCTGTTCTCATGAATCAATCTACCTGCCCAGGTGGATTTAACACAGTGACAGAATGAGGAGCCTCTCAGTCACAGATAAAACACCAACGTGGAAATTCATAAACCTGCTGTTGTCGAGCGGTGACGTGCCTGGGAAATTAAACGGACCGAATCCTTTCTCTGGTGCTGAATAATTAATTTCCCTACCTGCCACAGATCCTGCGGACCAACAGAGAGTCATCGACAGAGAACTCGATCACAGAGTCCAGCTGCTCCTTCCTTTTGTCCAACAGGCCGTCGAGCTGGAGAAGAAAACACAAAACACTGACTCAGATTTGTCACTTAATGTAAATTACATCATTTATAAACATCAGCTGAATGACTACACTGGTAATTTATATGATATCAACTATAAGGACATTGAATTCAGGTGCTTCTTTTCCAACAGGGGTTTGGGATATAAAACAATAATAATCATAATATAGTTTCATATTGTGATAAATATCATTGCATTGGTTAGTTTTGTTTCAATAGTAATCTCTAGAATAAGGATAACGTTTGTCTGGGTTGTGTGGGTAGTTCTTTGGTAGTGTTGAGCGCAGGATGCTGAAAAATACCCACAGAACAAAAGGGCACATAAAAACTGTATCTTTGTCAAACATTGCTATTTTCAGGGTGCAGTTGTAGCTCAGAGGTTGTTTTTTCACATAGTGGGGGACTTTCAACAGGACAGACGGTGTAAAGAAGAATGAATATCCTGCCATCGCTGGGAAAACATCAGAAATAATTCATCACCCTTATTCCAGGAGAGATAATCCAGCAAGCAAGACTACACAGAGGATTTGGTCCATTTTCAAAATAAACCTCATAGTAGGAAAATCACCATATGTATACTGTTACTTTAATTTTTTATGTCATTTTTAGACACAAATTTTTTTTTTTTATCCTCTCTTCATCTTTCTATTGCATTTGATTTCTCTTTTATTGTGCTGCTGTACATTTGACTTCCCCACGTGGGAGATCAGTAAAGTATATCTTACTTACATCAACTGTTGATACAGAATAAATATGAGGCTGTAGTGCTTCGTTTCTTAATCACAAATACAGTTGCAGAAAAAATTATTAGGCCACCCCTTGTTTTCTTCAATTTCTCATTCATTTAAATGTCTGGTACAACTAAAGGTCAATTTGTTTGAACAAATATAATGATAACAAAAATAGCTCCTAGTAGTTTCATTTCAGAGCTGATATCCATTTTCCACATTTTCTTAATATTCAAAATCACTCCAGTTCTTCCATCAATATCTATGTCATCGTACAGACAAAAACAGTGTATTTATTCAGTCTATGTTTTCTTTTTTGTCTGTTTTAGTCACGATCCACACAGGAGCTACTACTTGATTGCAAAACCATTGTTTTTGATGACTTTTAATGGTCTAATCATTTTTCTGTGACTGCATTTGATCCATTCCCGACTCCACTTAACTGTATCGACTCTGAAGCTGCAGCAGGACAATAAAAGCAAAAGCATTTTCCACGACACAACTACTGAGTGAAAATGACCAAATCGAGAGATCAGAAGGACACAATGTGCCATTTTCTAAATGCTCCTGCTGTGTCGTGAAACCCTGCAGAGGATGGATCTAAACCACATCAGAGCTGGACCACGGTGCAGCTGTTCCCGGTGGAATCCAGGGGTTAGTCTAAACCAGCGCCATCACAAGCCACTGCAACAGTCTAATGCTACACTTCCAGGTCAGCTTGTTCTCAGCACAGAAGTTGAAATACTGTGTGAAATCACTGACCTTCTCATGCCATGTTTAAGATTCAGATTACATCAACAAACCTGTGACACTACAGTTTAATTTAGGACAAAAACAGTTAATTGCTAATAGACAATTGGTCCAAAAGTGAACAGAATTATCTTCCAGTGTTGAAATAGTACAAGACAAAATGTTTCCTTCATCTCAACTTCTAATTTCCCTCCATGTTCAACTAAAATCAATAGATTACGTCTCCTTTTTCCAATCTGTTCTCATTTATTATGTAAAATTAGAAGAAACTTTTCAATCCCTCTTTGGACCTTTAGCAGTTTGAAAGAATCAGACCATCATTATTCCAGCTGAGGGTACTGTACGTTTTGGTCTTTTAGAAGTTTTTGTCTTGAAATTATACAGTGAAAATCAGGTGAATTTGACGTATAAAGTACAAACCATCTCTGCCTGTTTGACTGTGCGAGGAAAACCGTCTAACAGGAAGCCCTTCTTGCAGGCAGGTGTGTCCAGATTCTTCTCAATCAGCTCCACAACCATCTCATCGCTGACCTGCAGGAGAATGAAGGGACGCCACCTCATTAATGCGTTCACTGTTATCTGCTTGATCCAGCACACGTAATAATGCAACAAACCACAAAGGCAGCAATTACATGGATAATATTTCATCAACTTAACCGAAATAAATTTGACTGGAGATTCCAACTGAACACATTATTCAAATCAGAATACAAGTTTTTTTTCCACGACTTTTTGGTTCCACGTGCTGTGAAGAGTGAGATAGGCATGTTGACCTTTACCCTGGTAACAGATGAATGATATAATAGATCAAACTTCTCCCAATGGGTTTTCCACTGGAAAGCTCTGAGGTAGATTCCAACATCATTTGTTTTTCCTAAATAAATTTCCTGGTGACAGAGCTTTTCAAACATTGAGGCAACGTTTTTTAAAGGCCAATTTCAGCGTGGCTTTGTGTATTTAGATACCCTGTTTATATATTTTATATCATGCTTATCCAAGTCATTTTGGAAATCACCTATTCCAAGTTAGTGGAAAAATCTTCTAAGAGGGCAATAAAAGAGATGAAATGTTGATTTCCAGCTTTAACGGAGGGAGTTGGTCCTTGATGGACTCTTGACACCATTTAGTTATTCTGCTTTGAGTGTTTATATATTATTTGTTCAAGTTTATTTGTACACGTACAAGAAAATTCAACGAAATGGGTTTTGCTCTGGCCCTCAACCATTAAAATGTATAAATGATACATAAATATAGAATAGATGTCAACAGCAAAATAAAATTTTATAACAAAATGCACATATAAATTGTAATATTAATGGCTCAATTTCATCCTGTTTTCATTCCTTTTTGTTTTAACACTGCTTCTGAGTTGTAAAATTCTTTCCAAGTGGACTGGATCAGGCCAGCCTCTTGTAATTAAGGTATTTACATGATGCTATGGTTTTTTATTCTGGTTCTTAGTTCGAATATAAGGATTCATGTTAACACAGCAGTCTTGATAGTCAGAGTAATGAGCAGAAATGTTACCAGTTTGCCAGCATCCATGGTCTGCTTGAGCCTCTTGCCGAGTTCAGAGCCTGAAGCTACCATGGCCCTCAGCATGTCTCCGGTGGCCAGGTGACAAACACAGTACTGCTCTGCCAGTCGAGGAGCCTGCAGGTGGACACGTCATTCAGGTTAACGTCAGAAAATAACATCCACTAACTAAACACATGCTTGGTAAAGGCATGAAAACAGACCAACGGGGCTTGTAGCAGGGATTATATAATTGAAACACGTTCTGCGTTTCTGTATTTGCTCTAATTCTAAGAATAGTTAACAAAATGATCATGTGAAAGTTGTAAGCTCATTAATAGTCATGTAAGACAGAATGGTAGGATTCACTCTGGTGCACTAGCATCAAAATACAACTATCCTGATTTAACCAAAAGAAAAAACAAAAAAAGCCATTTAAATTGCATTGGATATAATTTGGAATGAGTCATGAAGCATTGTTTACTATGTTTTTGCATCAATCAAATCTCATAAGTGGCTATATGTATTATGTCCACTTTCAAATAAATATTTAAAAAAAAAAACAGCTAAAAAATGCAAAATTTCTTAAGATAAACTTAGCATTGCAGTGTTTAGAATAAATAGTTATGAAGTTCTGCCAAAGATGTCAATGTACTGGACTGTAGAGATATGAACTGAATCTATTTCCACTGACTAGTTGGAGGATTATTTGACCACTAGAGGGAGTAGTGAGTCACTCTGCTGGTCTGCCATGTCAACAAGTGACCAGATGGGATGAGAAACACTAAGAAATGTCTGTAAGAGTCAAAGATAGTGACCCAGTGATAAAAACCAGAAGCACTGTTGTCATTTTCTCTACTGGACACAGTTCTAAATGAAAAGAATAGAGTTTGATGTTGAAATGGCAGCATTTCTTCTATGTGGGTGGGTGTGAATTAAGCTGACAGAGTTATAATGTAAACTATCAGCTGACGCAACATGTAAAGATTACCGGTAGATGACTGTCTTATTTTGACCGACTGTCAAAATAAGCATCCATGACTTAGTTTAAAGAAGAAAACTTGATACTATAATACAGATATGTGTAAACAATTAGCTTAAGACTTTATTCTGTCTGTGGGTACAGTGTTGATTCATTGGTGGTTTTGGTAGACGTAAGTGTGTTCTGGGACAAGATTTCCCCCTGCTGGTGAGCGTTTGGAATGACAGTAATTGAACCACTTTTAGAAATGTAACCAGTGGCGGTAAATGGACTCCTTTACACTGCTTTCTGAAAACACATCTTTCATCACCATTTACAAGCTAGTTCTTGTCAAGTCTTGCACTGAATAAACAAAGCATAGGCTGCTCCAGATAAGAAGCTGAAGGCACTGGTTTTTGGCCTCAGTTTCATTATTGAATTTTAGTCACAGGAAACAGCTCTTTTTTGGATAGTTTAAAGTTATCCGTTCAAGAAGACAAAAAGAAATCAAACCAGACTATCTTGTATATGGATGGTGACATTTGTATTGTATCAGCCTCAGAGATGGAGATGAACATCCCTGTAGTAGTGGAACAGTCTGCTGGATGGAAAAGATGAGGTTTACCTTAACATCTTTTACATGCGACCATCTGCAGTATCATGTTATCTACAACACAGCAATACATCAGCCCATCAAGTTCTTTCAGAATCTCCACCTAAGGCTTCATTTCTTAAATCAACTATCAACTGACCTATTTATTATGTTTTCTGTGCAGATCTGCCTGTTGGTCTGTATTGTTGTGCCTTTGTTATGTAGTACATGTGTGGTCCTGCTGAAAACAAATTGCCCACTTGGGACAAAGAATAAAAGGGATTCTGATGAGATTTTCCACAGCAGTGAAAACAGAAGACCTTAACCGGGTTAAAAAAATAAGACACTGAAAACAAAGAGCGAAAGCCTGAACACATGCTGGGTTACTTCAATAACCCCATGTGACTTGTAGTGTTATATAACGTGTTAAATCTATAGACAAACTGGTGGAGGTCACTTTGACACTGACAACACCTCAGTCATGTGTGTGACTAAATTATCTTAACGCTAGTCTCAACTTAAAACCAATAGTGGGCAACATTGTACCATCTTTAAATGACTACTAATTCCAGTTTTTAAATGAATACTAATTCCTTTTAAGCCTTTTATTTGAGGTGCAGCTGATCTACCTGAAGCACAGGTCTCACAAGATTAAATCCTTAACCTGTGTGGGATGTGTTCAAAGATGTTCTAGGCTTTTGTCCTGCACAGATTGCAAACAGTGTTTATACTAAGACTCTTGCAGCATTAATTTAGTACCCCTCAACCTAATATATTACATATAATCAACAGAGAGCAGAATATTAACATATTCACAACAATCAGAGGCACCAAATAATTACTTTGACACACTTTCATGGATTTGATTAAAACTGAGTCAACTAGATACTCACAGCCAAACAACACATCTACACATAGTTCACTCCAAAAGTGTTTAATTCACTGTAATCTTTGACTTCCACTGCAAGTTCTTTTATGCAGAAAATTCAGTTTCTCTAATACATCTGGTGAATAGGCAGTGTGATGTGAAATCCTGAAAGTGGACTTTAAATGAAACAGAAATTGAGTTTGATCAATTAAGACTGATACTAAATTATCCAATCTCGAACATAAAGTCAATTGTCCTATGGTTCGAGTAAAACTGAATTTAAACTAAGTAGTAATTGCAGTTTCAGTGTCTTACAGCATGACTTCAGAGGATATTTACCATGTTTGATCATTCACTCATTCTTCATTTTCTTACAAACCTAGCATTAATCAAAAATGTCTAATCTGACAACCTGTTAATGGTACTGCAGCCTGTTTTAATTGTGTCTCACCGTAAAAGAGACATTTCATTTCCATGAGACTTTTCCAGGTTAAATAAATGTTTGTAACAGCTGGAATACTGTGCGATATACTGTCTAAATGTCTTAGCTAACAATAAAGTCAATGTTTCATGATTGTGACAAAAGATACAAGAGTATAACACAACCCTGGGTGTTAACTTTATTGAGCTTATTCATTTATTCTGTGAGAATATCGCTGGCGTATGGATATTTTTTTGACAGTTTACGTGCGTTAGCGTTAGCATTAGCTTGTACGGCTTAAGGCCATGCGCTTTAATGAGTGCCGAAGCTAACAGCTAGCAACCGAAGCTAGCTCCGTCCTCTCACCTGAGTCCCTTTACCGGCTCCGGGCGGTCCGAGCAGGATGGCACGGATCCCTTCCTGCACATCAGCCACTGCCTCCTTCAGTTGCGTGCTAGGAGCCATGTCTGGACCGGGACACCGACAGGGTAGAAACTTTATTAAAGTCTGTCAGTGTCGTCCTGATGGAAGTGCAGCCAAGTTGGCCAGGAAAGGAAGAGCCACCGCCTACTTTTCATGATGACAGCAAAACCCCGCCTTTTATGGCTTATACGTCTATTTGATTGGTCTATAAATCATTCATTCATATATTATGTGCGTTCATTGGTTGATATTTGTCCTTCTTACGTCTAGTGTCAAAAAGAGTCAGGAATAATGAACATTTTTGGAAAAGGCAAAGGTTAAGGACAGATATGCAAATATGCATGTTGATTTTAAAGAATAAATCAGAAGGATAATTGTGTGAACAGGAAAGACTGTCCTGCTCTATGTAAGTGGACTAACCTGATTTGAAACAAAGTTTAAAATAAAGTATAAATTAGTAAAAAAAAAAAAAAAAAAGGATTTTCTCTCCACCAGGCACCTAATAAACAGATCACAATAAAGTAATCACCCTTATGTTAACTATACAGTACTTGAATCTTTAAAAAAAGGGCGTGAGAAACAGTGCAAATTGCCCATTCAAACATGAAAACAGCATAAATAGAGAAGATATATTTAAACAAAGCTAATTTGTACTTTTAAAACCCAGATAGAACACAAAATCACTGTCTCTGACACTGTCTTACAAAAAGGCGGATCTGTTGTAATTTTTCTCAGAATTTAGAGGCATTTCCCCTTTATTTCACATAAAATGAAACACAGTCTCAAATGACTTGAAGCTTTTTTTTTTTTTAATAACTTTGCATTAATGAAAAATGTTGGAAAAATACAAACATATACATAGATGCATACATCACATCATATCAGACAATCAAACATGTCTTCCCATTTCTGATAAGTATCTAAAGATGTAAACGTTAAATAAAAATTGAATATTTTCACTTGTAGTTCACCTTGTATCCAAATGATTATTCATTCATTTTCTGAACCCACTTTGCCCTCACTGGGGTCTATCCCAGCTGCTTCTGGGAAAAGGCGGGGTTCACCCTGGACATGTCACCAGTCCAATGCAAGGCTGACATACAGAGACAAACAATCACTCTTATGGGCAATTTAGATTAACCTATCAGTGCATGTCTTTGAAAGGTGGGAGAACACGCAAACTCCACCCCCTTCGACTGGCGTGGGAATCGAACCCAGGACATTTATGCCGTGAGAAACAGATCCTGTCCACTGCACCACTGTTCAACTAACTATGTTCTGAAAGATTTAAAAGACAAATGAAAAACCAGAGGAAAAAGAGTTCAATCATAAAGAAATGAAAAAAAAAGGCCTTAACTTTCAACAAAAAAAAAAAAAAAAAATATCCTAAAGTTCATAAGTTCAGGCAGAGTGTGGGACTTCTCACTGTTCTGGGTGAGATCTGCTTGCAATAAAGGAAGGGGTCATGTCAGAGTCATTTCTAAATATTCTCCCCTTCTTCTCCCCTCCTCATACTGAGTAACAGTGTTTCTATAACCCTCCCCATTATGTCTGAAAGGAGGAAGTTTCTTTTCTTTTTTTATCAGATTGCCACATGCACAAATGACCACAGAAGTTAAGAAAAAACATTTTAAGGAAGCAGACTTTTTAAACCTTCTCCGTTGAGTTTAACAGGAAGTTACTTTCTTCATTTGTCACATTAGGCTTCAGTGGGATATGCAGTCCAGTTGTAGCCACACAACGGAAAAATGCCGGACACTGATGTTCTGTACGCTGATGTGAAGTTCAAGAAGACAAAAGGAAAAGCCACTGGTAAATGCTGAGTTTTTGGTTTTTGTTGTTGTTGTTTGTTTTTTTCATTTTATTTCTTGTTTTAACTGTGGGCACTAACCTCTGCGTGTATGTGGTTTCTGTTTTATCTGTCAGATGCCCATTCATCATCACATGACACAACTTATTCTCAGGTCAACATTGTGAAAACTCAGCCTACCGCAGAACATTCTGGTACGTAACAACCTCTGACAAATAAATTAAAAACACAAGAAGAGGAATAATGTGTTAAAGTCAGTCGTCAACACAGTTCAACCAACATTTATTTTTACATTTTTATATTTGACTTCTTTCCATTACATTTATTTACCACTAAATCTTGCCTTTAAATATTTTGCACTCAGTCAGCTATTTATTGCTCTCTATAATCAATTTATTTCTTATATTGCATCACTTTTGATAAATATATTTAGAAATGGCTAGAAGAAGTTTAATACCAATTCAATCAATTCAGATGGCAATATAGTCATTAAAAGCCATAACATAAATGCATAAACTAAGCATTTAAAGTGTATAAACTATATTTCATGACTTTCTCACTAGAGTCACAATAAAAAAAAATCATATTTTTGACACGAGGAAAAACTGTGATATAAATACTGTCTTTAATTGGTAAAAAAATAAATAAAAGAAAAAAGAAACAGAAAAAGAATGAACCCAGATGAAACCATTGTGAAGTCTATAAAAACGGTTTTAAAAGAGGAAGTAAAAGTAAAGAAGAAAAAATAAACATAGTGGCAAAGAAGTGTGAAAAACAAAACCTCTTTAAGTCATGGAGTCTTACATTTCACTCAGAAATTAATGCTTTATTTTATTTTATCTTATTTATTTATTACAGTTAAGATCAATGTATTTTTCTGTGCTGTAAAATTAAGTAAAAGCAAAGAAGAAATAAGGAAAGAAACGGCAGAGAAGTGTGAAAAACATTAAAACAGCTTAAAGTCATAAGTAGAGTCTGACATTTCACTCAGAATGTAATGCTTTTATTATTTTTATTTTCATTTTCATTATTCTTATTCTTTTTTACAGTTAAGATCAATGTTTTTCTCTGTGTTGAATGAAGATTTCTAATCGCAAATTTGTTATTTTTGTGTGAGCATAAAGTCAGGACACATTTGTACGTGGAGTTAAAGAATTACAGACTAATCGAGTAAAGTTTTAGAGTGAGTTGTGATGAAGAAGAACGATGCAACTCAAGCAGAATATGATGCAAGACTGGAGGGAAAATACGGGGAAACAAAAGTGTCTCTTAAAGCTTTTGAGCAAAATATATAAATTCAGGAGACTTTTCATGTGACAGAGTGTAAAATACAGATTTATGATGTCTCTACAGTTCAGTGCATCTGTATATATTTACATTTACATCAGAAGCAAAACATGTCATAATTGGTGCTTTAATAAATATAGTTTGGTTAAAATTACCAGCTTGATATTTTAATATATTCCTGAGACAGAGAAAGTACAAGTTTTGGCCTTTTATTTCTTTACATTGAACAATTGCTTTGATTGAAAACAGCATGATGCATCAGTTTTTTTCAGCTGCATTCTTTATTTTTTTTTCATGGAACGTAGTTTGCAGTTGACAGTTTTTTGTTTTTTTATTCGTGTAAAACTGTGAAACTCTTGTCCAGACATGGGTTTCCTCATGTATTTGTTGCTTCTTGTGCCCCCTACACTGCAAAAATTTAAGTCTTACCAAGTGTATTTTTCTCCTTTCTAGTCAAAATATCTCATCACACTTAAAATAAGACAATATCACCAAAAGTAGGGGTCTGAACCCTGGTCCTGGAGAGCCACCATCCTGCCTGTTTTAGATGTTTCCCTCTTCCAGAACCTGACGGTCGTTATCAGGCTTCTGCAGAAGTTGATGATGGGCTTCAGGTGTGTTGGAAGAGGGACACATCTAGAACCTGCAGGGTAGTGGCTCTCCAGGACCAGGGTTCAGACCCCTGACCCAAAGAGGAACTTTTTAGTGAGATATAAGAACTGACTTTTAGACAATAGATCTGGAAAATCTGATTTCAAGAAGTCTTACCAACACATGTAATTTTCACTTGTTCCACTGACAGATTTTTTTTTTTTTTTTCGTAATTGAAGTTTTTGTTATTTTTTGGTTTATTCAAGATTTTTTTTTTTTTTT
>JAPTYQ010000003.1:33000551-33010779 GCA_029814465.1 Ostorhinchus cyanosoma
CCATCCATCCATCCATCCATCCATCCATCCATCCATCCATCCATCCATCCATCCATCCATCCATCCATCTTCTGCTTCGTGGGGGCATCAGCCTGAGTAGTATAAAGTAATGAATATCTACTTGATCAAGAAATTAAATTTAGCAAAATACCTGATTTTCACTTCAAAATGCAAAACAGATGATAATATAATAATAAATGGTGATAAATCACTTAAGAATGGTTAAATAAGTGAAAGAAAAAGCCATTTGGGAACTGCTACAAAAGTAGCACTGGGTTTTTATCGGTTAATCATATTTTTCTGAAAAGTGTTTTCAGGTAATAAAAATATATGAACCTGATTTTCACTGAAAATGCAAAAATGATGAGAATAATATTGTAAAAAACAAACAAACCCTATACTATGATGATGAATGTAGACTAAAAATTAATTTATTTAGAAGTCAGGATAAAGTAGTTCTATGCCTTTAAGAGTTAGTTTATAGTGGGCTTCTGTCTTTGAGGTGGGTTGATTTTTCTGTTGCAGCTATGGCTATTGTGGTTTCAGAGGCAACTGGTTCAGGGTCTGGCTCTTCTCTGGTGGTTTCTGAGGCTGCTGGTTCAGGGTCCGGTTCTTCTCTGGTGGTTTCTGAGGCTGCTGGTTCAGGGTCCGGTTCTTCTCTGGTGGTTTCTGAGGCTCCTGGTTTGGAGTCTGGTTGTGTTTTGCTTGTTTCAGAGACTAATGGCTCAGGGACTATTTGATGTAATCTCTTCAAATTTGTCTCAAAGGTTCACTCATGGATAAAATGATGCTGTTGGCCTAAGGTCAAAGGTCAGTTTCTAGTGAACCTACCACACACAAGTGCATGTATTCAGACAATAATCATGACAAACTTACACACATATATGCAACAGGATAAAACTATAGAGGGATTTTAATATACAGAAGGTCAAAGGTCAACGTCACTGAAACGTAATAATGCATAAAAACATTTGTATGTCCATTATTTAACACCAAACTCATCTGTAAAACCAACCTGTACATGCAGACATCGTATTTCTCATATTTCCCTCCTGTGCCTGATACCATCAAGTGTAGATATTTTTTCCATTCCTCTGTGCAGGATAATATTGTCTTATACAATAAAAAAGTATGAAAACATTCTTAGAAATTATATTACCATAGCCACTGGATTCTGCAGTTGCTTCTTATTGTACATCCCTTATTAAATGGAGGTCGACCAAGTGGATTTTTCAAGGCTGATATTTAGGAGCAGGGAAAAAAAGATGACTAATCTGTCTGTATTTGTCGTCTGTCGTATCTTATGAGGTGAACTAGTCTGAGGCATAGTGCTGCAATCACTGTGTGTTTTAAGGTCATATTTACATTAATATGTGGAATAAAACCAGACTTTAGTGGATGTGCATAACCATCCTCACTGTATGCAGTTATTCCCCCTGGCGTTTTTTGATCCACACACACAAGGTCCATGAATTGATTGGTCAGTAGGTGGTGCTTTTATATGTTTTAATCCATGGAGATAAGAAGTAGACCACCTACGTAATACTGAAAACCCAGGGTTGAACCAGAAGTTACGTCTCTAACCTCTGTAATCCTGCTTCGTGATGCAGGCTCCAAATCAGTGGGATGTGTTTACTCAGTTGTCAAGGAGACAGATGCTAAATTACTAACTGACTTTGACGTTTTGTTACTTGGGGCTTAAATGACTCATCCATTAATCAGAAAAACAGTCTTAGTGAAAGTCAGCTCTTTGCCAGTGGGTGGTTGGAGTTTCCTTTGTTGGTGCAGTGTTGATGACTGGGACGCTCTTGAACTGTATTGTGTAAACAGAAACATACAACCAGCTACTGATAAGATGTGCACAGATAACGGGTGCTGCAGTAAAGGTGTGTAACAGTATGTGTATCCATCCGGCAGAGTCAGCATGTCCAGCGAGGTGCAGCCGAGGCCGGACGACAGCCCCAACACCAGCGGGGGAAGCTCCGACGCCGAGCAGAGGGAGGCGGCCCCTCCAGAGCAGCCCGGCGCCGAGCAGAGGGACCAGACCCAGCCCAAGAAAAAGGAGGCTAAGATTTCCAGCAAGACCGCCGCCAAGCTGTCCACCAGCGCCAAGAGGTACACCTTAAGTCTGTATGTCTGTCCATGTTAATGTTCCAGACCTGAGGATCTGTCCATCTGCTCACGACCTAAACTGTCCCTTTGTACTTGTTTGGTGTCTGATTATATTTTTATATCTTTCTGGTAAAAGCTTTTTATTTTCATAGCTCATCTGCAAATTGAAACAGGTGTCATTAAGTATAGATTTTCCAGGTTTTGGTTTCTTTTCTCAGTTTTCTATGAAACGTGGAGATACAGTAAGTCCACACCTTCACTCTGTGCTCGGAAAAAAAAAAAAAATAAGGCGTCTGAAATGTCCTCAAAGTATAAAAGTAAAAAAGTAGGACGTTTCTGCAGGGTGTCTCTGTGCAGAGTTATCAGGAACTTCACATCATACTGATATAAAGTTAAAATTATTCTAGATTTTAACTTCAGATAAAATGAAAAGAACTTTTCTTGTTTTGGATGTCATTATGACAGATTTTTTCCACAATCCAGTCTCCCTTTACTGTCAGTTTCATTATGGTATCTTCTTTGCATAATTTTCGTATTGTATCGCCTTTTTCTTTGACTTCCTCGACTATTTGACATATTGGATTGTAACTGAGCCAGACTTATCCAACAGGGCTAATTTTCCTTTGTTGTTCCTGACCAGATGTTTAAACACGGCCTAAAAACAATCTAATCCAAATATGTCTTCTTACATTTTTTTATTTTGTATTTCTTTTCTTTTACATTGGTTTCATTTTGTTGCATCTCTTACATTGTATTTACCTTTTTTTAGGTCTTATGTGTTATTTTCATCTGGTCTCGTCTTTTCTGCAAATTTTACTTTGTTGCATCCTTTATATCATCTTTATATTTTTGCATCTTGTTGCATCTTTAGTTGTTCTGTCATGTTTAAGAAGAAATAAGAACCATGGCTTTTGCAGCTTTATATCAAAATAAAAGGAGCGATAAATTATGAAAGTGGAAACTACCCATATATTCCCATTGTGTGTGATTGTTATGTGTTATATGTGACAATGGACACACAAATGAGTTAATGTATGAATGAAATGAAATTGGTCTTAATGTTCTGAAGGTGTTCTTAATATAAATATACAATAATACCCAAAACGTACAGAGATTAATTAAATATATAGAGTAGAAAATACAGATACCTGGAGATTTTATTTAAGTGTACTAACAAAGTATTTGTTTCTTACTATTTCGGACCAAATGTAATATTTTTGTTCAACATGAAAATAGAGAAATGGACATAAAAAGCCCCAGCAGACATTTAAGCTGTCAAAATATCATGATGAGCTGAGTTCATCCACCAAACAGGAGTGTACGCATCTGAGATGATGCTGGAAATCAATGAGCTCTGCTGGGAGTAAACACATCCCTCAGACTGAGAGAATTCAGACCCAGATCCAGTCTTTTCACTTAAACTGCATTCCGTAATCTGCTGATGTAACAGCGTGGATCAAGTTAGTAACTGGTTCACAGGATTTTGGTGAAACATGCCACACCATGATGGCACCAAAAACGGTTGATAGCTTTATAAACCAACCACCTTTTCCAGTTCATCTAGCGTGTTAGCACAGATGTCAGTGTCAATAATCTTGTTTCCATCCAAATGCATCACAGATTTACCGGAATTTTCAAAACATCAGCAAGAAAATGCTAATTTATGCGTGTTTTCATCCATTACTGGTATTTGAATAATAGTAGTTGATACTGAACTTAAATGCTTTTATGACTTTGAGTGAATTTCTTATTCTTTTTGTTTGACATCAGATTTCTATACCTCAGCATGTCACAGAGCTGTTTTTATTGGGTTTTCAGACAGCAGAGGAGAATATATGGCCATAATATGCTATGGGAATTCATTTTACTAATTAAAACAGCAGAAAAGTGAGTTTGTGAATTCCATGTGAATTGTAGAGGGAAGGCTTCAGTCGTAAAAGAGGCATTGAAATGAACATGATGTAAAAAGAGGTAACAAGATAAAAACCATGTAAAAAATGCAACAAGACACAAACAAAAAGAGCTAACAAGATTAAAATGATGTAAGAGACATAACAAGATGAAAATGATGTAAAAACATGCAACGAGACACAAAGAAGTTAAATAGTTAACGAAATTAAAGTTATATAAAATGAGACGAAAACAATTGAAGCCACTAAATTGAAGATGGACATGATCTAAAAAGACGTAACAAGATAAAAGTGCAACACAGCTAAAACAAAACTGAAGAGCTAATAAGATTAAAATGGCGTAACGGACGTAAGAAGAAGAGAGGATGAAAAAATGATATAACAACAGACTTTCATGGACAGTGTATTGACAGTAGGAGAGTTGGTAAAAGTAGCCTGGCCAGGGGCTCGAATTGAGGGTTGAATGACAAATGACATGACAAATTCATGGGGCCCAAGATTTGGGGGGGGGGGGGTCTGGTGGATACAGGTTTGAAGTTGTGAAAATTTTGTGTAAGATCTGATGTGTAACAGAGGCATAGAAGTCAGGAGTTAGACGTTGGAAGTATGTTAAGTTTCATTTTTGTTTCATGCTAGCGTAAGTGACGTTATGTATGGATGAGACTATACTGAATTTATGAAGGTTCCACGTTTATGCTTTCGTGGGGCCCACAATTGGTGTTAGACACAACAAACCCCACCACTTGCACATATTGTAGCTTATTTTTTTTTGATCCAGCTGATGTTTTCATGTCTATGCATGTGCTGATGTCAGCATATCATTTTCCTCAATACATGTGCCAAATGTGAAGTAATTTGAAACAAAATTGATGTTTTTATAGACATTTGAAGTTCTGCCTATTATAATTAAATGGAAAAAAAAGATTTCAAAAAGTCATAAAAATACCTACTTTTCCCAAAACGTAATCAGATCTATTCTTGGTCACTGGCTATAAACTAAATTTGGTATGAATTCAACTACTAGTTTTGCTGTGAAAGTGTTAACAAACAAACAAACAAACAAACAGAACCAAAAACAATACCCCCTTGCCTCCCCTTCGGTGGGTGAGGGGTAATAATAGGATTTATATGGCGTTATTTACAGACACTTCATGTAAGAAATCCAACCATAAAATGCAGAAAGCAGCATAATACAAGCACAAACCTAAGACATTACTGCAGTTTTTTTGGAGCAGTAGGAGTGAGGTATAATTGTAATTTGTCCTGAAAAAAATGGGTTTAAAGTTTTATTTTGCATGATTGTAGTGAGTCTGAGTCGCAGATATTTGAGGTGGGGGGGGGGTTCCAGAGGGTCAGGGCTTCAGTCACAAAGTCCCCTGTCCTGGTGATGGGGTCAAGGGGCTGGTGTCTGATGATCAGAGGCCACGATGGGGTGGGGGGAGTGACGTCGGAGGAGGTCTGTAAGGTAATTGAAGGCTTTGAAGAGGATGAGCAGGATCTTGAGGGGGGATGCTGAGCTGTTTTAGTAGCCGGTGGAGGGGTTGGAGGATGGGTGTGATGTGTTCAATGGAGCGGAAGTGGATGAATAAAACCAAAATGCTGAGTGTTGGACATGTTGAAGGTTTTGGAGGGTGGTGTAGGGAAGGAGAAACATAATACTAAAGGTTTGAAACAGATTGATGTTAAACCACATAATGAAAATACCTCGAGTGTATAAAAATGTCCATGAGCTGCCAAGTAAAACTATAGAAAATAAATAAATGGCCTGATTTCTCTTCCAGTATTTTCAATTATCATTCAGGCCACAGTGAAACCCTGGGCTTTTCTCATCAGTAACCACATTTATATTCAGACTAATGTCCCACTGTTATCTAGAACATGACATTATTCTTAAACAGGCCTTTTTCTGAATACAATAAAGAGGAAAAGGTTGAAAAATATCACCTGAGATTTCAACAGCTTATTAGGAATATTGTTTTTGTGGAATAAGGACAAAAACCTGCAATTTTAGTCATAGCTGTTGCCGCTCTGCTGTTAAACTTGTTATTTGACTGGAGATGAGGTGAAATTTGAGCAGTTCTGTTGGAAAAAAACAAACCAGAAATGCCAAATGCTTCACCTTTAAACTAGCAGAAAGAATATAAAACATGTGGAGGTTTTCATTTTGCATTTTTTACACAGTCTGCTTAGTGTCACTGTGAGGGACTGAGCTGGAAGGCATCAAGACACGCAGGAATATTTTAGAAAAGAGGTTTTTTATTTAAACAATTTACACCAGCCCATAAAAATCATCAAATAAACAGAACTGACCTCAGGCCGACACAGAGTTACTGTAAAGCAACTGACCCAATGCAAAGAGCCATAACAGAACTCCACTGATCTAACAAACAAACAAAGAAGGAAAGAAAATCTACACAAATGTAAGAGTACAAAAATGTAAAAGGAAATCTAACTAAATAACCCCAAATCTTTCTGTCTTGGCAATACTTAGGTACAACCTCAGTGATGCTTCTTACATTTTAGCAACTGCACCAATGGTCTCATGTTTTACTTACATTTGATGACGTCAGCAACATTGAAAAGCCAACAGTGGAGACATAGAAACTAAAATTAGTCATAAATAGATATCCTTTGGTGATTTATCACCATTTATTGAAATATTATCCTCTGAAGTTTGAGTTTTTTTCAGTGTAAATCATGTATTTTCCTATATTACATCAGTGATCATGCAAATGTTCATAAAAGCTCAGAGTAAATTCAAAGGTTATTATATCAAAACAGAGAAAACTGAGGAAAAAGTGTCTTTTTCCGTCAAATCTCTCATTAACTAAACATAAACCCAGTGTGTCCATCTACCATCATTGATTCAACTCCATCAGTTTTATTGGTGAATCAATGTTCTAGACGATGACGGTGTTTCCACGGCAACTACGGAGCGTCTGAAAGTCCAAATGGGTCATATCTGATGACTATGAAAAGATGACAAACTGTGTTTTACACCAATTATTTACGTGGATTGATAGGATTCATGGATCAAAAGATATTAAACAGTTTAGATCAGTAGAGGGTTTTGGTCAAAGGTAGATGTTTGGTGTTTTTGGGTTAAAGTCATAAATCTGGCTTTCTTAAACCTGCAGATACCCTGATATAGTTGCTCAGGATCTTCTGTGAGCCTTTTTCGAGACTCTTTTTTTAGTCCACATCTCCAGCCCTGCGGTGGACTGTACAATATTTGTCCTGTGACTCAAACAGTCTGAACCATCTAGTCATTCTGACCAAACCCAGTAACAGCTGCTGTAACCCTCTGGGATTTACTGAGGAGGCTTTCCTGAAGCCTCTGCAGTTACTCTTCTGCCCACAGCAGGTATGTCATTAGAAAAAAAAAACCTCAGGCAAAAAGGAGATGCACTTTATTCAGCCACGGCACACTGTGACAATAAATACAGTGGTGATTTCATATCGCCACAGATGCTATAACATAAAACATAAATAGCTCGGGGTTAGAGCTTTATAGGAAGCCTGACAGACACGGTGTTATTTAGTATAGTTTAGCTCCTGTAATGAATCATTGGCAGTTACACACAAGCTGGAGTCAGTGCATTCCATCATTAAAACTCTGCTTAGTTGACCGATTTGCATTTGTCGGGGCCTGCAGAATGTAATAGTTTAGTGCTTGCAGTGTCTCAGGGGATTATGGGCTGTGGTGAGCTGTGGAACATTAGAGAAAGCAGGTGTTTGGTTAAAGAGGCCATGCACGAAGATGCAGCGGCGCAATCAGTCGTCTTCCTCTAGATTTCCCCGGCCTTGTTCATCACACCGCTTCCCCCTAACAAGTCCTCTGCTTCAGCCATCAGAATGTGCCACCTCAGGAAATACTGCAGATAAAATTACACAGCACGCACTCAAGCTGAGAATGACTCCATAACCGTGCAGATTGTATTACAGGCTCCTTTGCAAATATGTCTTCCCCCCCTCCTTCGCTGAGTGAGTTGTGTGCAGTCATTTCTCCACCGAGGACAGTTTAAAGGAAAAGCCCTCGGTGGATACACTGTTCTGTGTCATCGACCTGTGATGCACACATGACTGAAGCAGATATTTCAATCCCCATGCACACTGCAAACCATTATCTAAATAGCAGCCTTTTATAGCCGAAGACCTGGTCGTATGAAAGAGTAATGATGAGTGACAGAGATGCAGTGTGTGAAATATCCCGGCGTCATTTATTTCAATCCCAGCCAAATAACACACTAGTGGGTCATTAAAATAGTTGAATTTAATTAGCTGATGCCTTCAATATTAAATCAAATGCATTTTTATTAAAAGATTCAGGTTTTTTTCTTCCCCAAACTTGAAGACAGCTTGAGTTTTGTTCTCAAACACTTCCACAGTTTGTGTAATGTTTCTCTCTACAGCTCTTCATGTATGGTGGTATTTCATGATTGTTTCCATTAGGGATGTGCACAGATACTCATTTAATCAATTAGCTTTAACAGCCGTAACATTCTGATCACTGATAAAAGAAGTCTTAATACTGATTATTTCATTCCAATGAAACCTTTGACTGGGTTGGATATCGTCGCTGTTGAGTGGAAACCTCTTATTTCAGAAACTGTTATTTTTTCATGGAAAAATGAAGTATATTCTAAATAAATAAATGGAGTTAAGAGAGGTAGTCACAAGCCAGTTTCAACACTTTTATTCAAATTCTTTGTTTTTTTGGAAAAGCAGATTGTACAAAAACTTCCCTTTCGGGTACAGTTCAATGTCCATGCCTCAAATGTGAACGATGAGTGAGTTGCTAATCCCATTTTTTTTTGCTAAATATTGAATAAAAATAACAACTGGGCGGGAGGAGAGGACTTGTTCTGTTTCTTCATCAAGATAAGACACATTAAGGGGTTTATGTTTACCCCAAACTAAACAGAAATGTATATCATATACTTGTGTTCACAAAAGCAATATATTTGATTCACATCAATTACAGAGTTACATAGTTTGTCTATCGTTTCAACGCTTTTCATTGGTTAAATATTTCTAAAACCATCAGGCCAATGTGAGTCCTGACCAATAGAAACGTTTCTTGGCAAAAAAAAAGGACCAAAAATTGACTTACGAGGTTTTCACTTGAGAGCGACGATATATTAGGCAGCAAGTGAATGTTTAAGTTTTGAAGCCAATGTGTTAGAAGCAACAAGGTGAGCAACATAAGGAACTGAGTGACTTTGAATTTTGTGAATTTTATTGTATCAGGTCGTCTGTGTCTATATTTAGTCTTTTGATTTGGACTGAGAGCAGAGAGCTGCAGACGGAAGGTGTACATTTTCAGAGTCTTTTTTTTTCCTTCTGGTTTTGGCTCCTGCAGCTTTAACCTCTGAGACTTTAGCCGTAATGATTATATTCAGTTATGTCACACCACGTCATCATCCATTAACCTCCTATCTCTTGTGTCTTGCTGTAGACGTGTCTTTTACTTCAGCATATATCGCAGTAGCAGCAGCAGCAGCAGCGTTTGCACTGTGACTGTTACACATCCATTAATTGTGTTGTCGGCGCTGAAACAATTTATCATATCAGCATCGACTGCTTTTCTTTCCCTCTGCCTCTCCACCAATAGCAAATTATTTTTATGTCTCTGCTAACAAACAGCTGAGTGAACCGGCAGCGTGATCAATAACAGCAGTCATTTAGTTTGCTTTTGCTTTATTGTATTGCATTCATGAACACTTTCCCAGTCGGAGCAGAGAAAACTGAATGCAAAGGAAATGGAAAGAGAAAACCTTCACTTTAACATTTCATTTTCAATTCTGCGATGAAACGTTTCAGCACCAGGCGACTCAGTGGGTTGAGGTGTTGATTCCCTTTCTCATTTGAGTTTTACTGCATTTAAAAAAAATATTTAAAAAAAGTCTGTAACATGTTTTGTATAATGATCCCTGAATCATACATTGTATATTTTAATACTCCACATCCATGTATTCCATGTAGTTTATGTGCTTATATAACAAACTCATTTCTGCAGGTTATTTTACATATTTTATTACAAAGCAGAATGCACAAAGAACAGTGTAATGTATGTATAATTAATGTAAATATACAGTTGCAGTACACAACTACAGTCACACTGAATACTTAAATAGTATTTTGTGTGTGTGTGTGTGTGTGTGTGTGTGTGTGTGTGTGTGTGTGTGTGTGTGTGTGTGTGTGTG
>JAPTYQ010000003.1:33014996-33055949 GCA_029814465.1 Ostorhinchus cyanosoma
TTAAGTTTGATTATTATTTTCAGCAGCTTGTGCTTACGTGATCAGAGTCACAGATGAACAGACTATTGGTAGTTGTTTTTGTCTTGTATTTACAGAGATATTAGTAAACCAAAGAACGTGTGGATAGAATTATTATTAAAAATGGAGGAGGATAATTTTATTATTGTTTTTGCACTGGACAGTAGCTCCTGATACAAAATGCTTTCTGGTCCAAGTTATTGAATCTTTCTTAATGTTTCAAAAACGTTGTACATATGTTGTTTTCTCTGTAATTAAATAATAGCATGTTGTTCACCTTGGAGCAGAATGGCGTGATGAGTGTAACATGGACCACAGACCTGTAAAAGAACAGCTGCGTCTACGGGTTTCATTCTGTTGAAACATTGGCACCTTTGTTCTGGATCACGATGCTAATTTATCAGAAAAGACGGATAATCTTCAAATCATTTCTCAGGTCAGAAGTCGGTATCTGCACAGATTCCCGTAAATGGAGCTAAAGCTTTTCAGCCGACAGAGCAGTTCATCTCGAGTGTTTTTCAGCAGGTGAGGAATGACAGAAAATCCTCTCTTTTTATTAGAGAGCTATCTGTCACTGAGGGGATGTCACAGTCTGTTTGTCGCCTCTCTAATCTCAAAGACAAGGCTAATCTGGATGAAGCAAACCATTATGTTTCCTGACAAAGAGCCAAACAGCAGCAAGGGAAAACCAAATTTCATGGGCCAACATTTGTATAGAAAATGACATTTTTGTGCAAAGGGGCAGGTTCCTTGCAGAACGTCCTCACACTGAAAGGAGCTCTTGTGACCAATGGATTGAGCTCAGAGTCTTCAGTCAGAACTAGACTGACCGGAGCAGATCCCAACAAAACAAATGATGGACATCCAGAGAGGTAGACTTTTATTTTGATATAATATCTATAACCCTGCATTTGTTCATCTGTCATTCTGATGATGCAAATACAAGCTGAATCCTCATAAGAATCAATAAGTTGTAAAGTTAATGTGCTAAGTCCTAATGCTAATGTTAGATCTTGTATGTGTAGGATGGGTCCAATGCAAAAATGGAATTTCCCAATGAAAACTGGATTAACCCTTAGCCTTTAATCCAAGAAGAAAAAGCAAAAAATACACAATGTGACAGCAACTGGTGTGAAGTCAAAAATAACCAAAATAAGCTTTTAACCAATTAAAAAAAAGCATTCAATAAACACTACTTCTACACAATTCAGAAAAACATCTCTGGTTTATTTTTTTATCAGCATTTTTAAGCCTATTTAGCTTTATTGTCCTTTTTCAAACTTTTAGACAATCAGTCAAAAAGTAATCAAGAACTGGTTACTTGGGTATCTGCTAATTTAGAAACGTTTCCATTTCAAAGTTAATCTGCACAACACTTATCCTAATATTCAGACACCCACCAGTAGATGAACACATGCAGAGATGTGTATGCTCTTGAGCAGATTCTCTCAAAACACAGTTAATTTGTGATCGGTTTGGATAGAAACCTGCTTCAATCTGCTTCAGCTCATGTGTTTCCTTCAGAATCAAAATGTGGGACATTACCTCTATTTGTGGGACTCAGGATCAAAGTCCCTCATAAAGCCACCTGGTCACGCTAGTCATAAGTGAAATATTAGGCTCTGGCTGCTGGAGTGTACTTCTCTAAGCAGGCAGAGGTATGAGTGAGCAGAGGCACAGCACTACTTGAAATGTAGATTTGTGTATTCATGTGGCCCTGGGGGTATTTTCCCTCCGTCTAACAGCTCCCGATTCCCCCACAAGGCTGTCATTTCCCCAGTGTTTGATTTAGCCTACATGTTTCACCACAACAATCCAGATTCAGTCTGCTCTTTTGTGTGATAAGCAAGACACAATCGCACATTGTGAACATTAAATCCTCTTGCGAGATGAATTCCTTTACTGTACCTCCCCGCACACAGTGTCTGCTCCAACAAAGGCTGCACGTCTCTCCCAGCCTTTCTTCACCTACTAATTGATCTGACAGTGTTAAATAGGCTGTGTTCACAGAGGCCCGCTCAAAGACATCAGATGTGAGGGGTTATGAACGGACGCTGTGATGCAGCTCATTACCCTACAGGCTGCAGCTCTTTCTTCGCCTGCCAGAATAAAGCACAGCTCATGATCACAGCCGCTCTTACAAACATCCTCTCTGGCTCATTTTCCACATTCCCTTTCCTCAACAGAAGCATTGCACTTTCTCTGGGGAACGAACAAAAAAAAAAAAAAAACCTTTAACTTTTAGCTGCGCCTTTCTATTTAGATATTATTTGGCTTCATTTGAGAAGCACTGCATTTTTTTTTGGAGGCAGATGAGGAAATATTTTCCATCATTCTTTTTAATCATCTTTGTCACTCTGCCAGGGAGTAATTAATTGAATGTGACAAGCGCTGTGGAAGGGTATGTAAATAGCCCCCACACCAGACACATTATATTAGCCCGCTGCTCGCTAGGCCTTTCTGGCTGCACGCTGTTGTGTGTGTGTGTGTGTGTGTGTGTGTGTGTGTGTGTGTGTGTGTGTGTGTGTGTGTGTGTGTGTGTTTTCCATAATTACCATATCCTTTCATGATAGTCCTGGCAGCGTTTTGATAAGAATCCCCCATCGGCGGAGGGGAAACAATGTGTGGATTCCAAGGGGGAATTGGCCATGCACTCTCACTCTCTTTCAGCATCATTTGAGGTCTCTCTATCTCGCGCTATATCAATTCAATTTTCCATTCAGCTCATTGTGTTTGACTGACATTAGTGTCATGGTGAACACTACTCCCAAAGCATATAATAATAATAATAATAATAATAATAATAATAATAATAATAGGTCAGTACATAAGAGAATAAGAGAAATGATAAACAGTAAAGAACATTTGTGCTTATATCACACAGTTGTACAATAAAATATACATACAATTGTTTCAGTAATCAACAGTATTTCCTCACATTGTTTGGACTTCCCAAACACATTTAGAAGTGTGACAGACCATCTGTACGCATAACTGATGAATGCCCGAACACACATCTTAACCTATCTTAACAGACCTAAACAGGTACAAAAAAGCATCTACTTATCTAAAATGCTTAATAACTTCAGACCCACTAATCCAATCAAAATATGCCAATAATTCAGGTAAAATTCCTTTTCTCCATTTTTGATTTATCAATAAAACCCATGTAGTTTGAAGAATGACAGTGGCTGTAGATGCTTGTTTTTATGTTGAGTTAATTAATTTACTCTGAGCTTTTATGAACATGAATGACCTCCAAAATGTTGAACTGTCAGAATAAACTCCCTCCTTTTTTTGATTTTATAGCAGTTGACATCCGACATTACTATGCATCACTGTCACCTACTGCATTAAAAGGTGAACTAGAATTGATTTCTCTCTAACTAAAAAGCTCATAGTGGTTAAAACAAACACGGACTCTGATGAAGGCCACTGTAGGGGAGGGTGAGGAGGGTTTTCATCATATTACCTCTAGATGTCACTAAAACCCTGTATTATATTATTCTAAATATATGTGCCCCCTTTTCTATTAACATAACCTTTGTTTTATTAAACATCTCTGGAGACATGAGAAAGCAGAAATGCTGTTGTTTCTGACTTTAAACTGTGGATGATGCAACAGTAGTAACCAAATAGTATTTACTATCTCATTATATCTGCAATAAAATGTATGAAACCTCTGTCTAAACTGTCTGTTTACCTATTCGTACAGATATATGCAAAGTCCAATTCTTGGAAATCTTTACATAGGAAAGTATTTTATAAATCTGCAGTTTCTGTGGACGTGGATGACAGGCCCAAATACAGAGGGAAATATTATTTTTTGTAAAGTGTCTGTATTACAACGGACAGAGCATGAATACTGAACACCAAGGCTTTATGTGCTCTTTGTGTGTTTAATACAGAGCTACAGAATTCTACATGCAGAAGAATCTCTCTTTTTGTCTGTGTCTCCTTTTTAATCCGAGTCAGACCTTGAGCGCTGCAGACGAATAGTTTCCCAGTGAATATCAGTGAAGACCTTCAGAAATGACAGTGTGTGCTGAACTAGAGAGATGTGACTGATCTGGAACTGTCAGAATAGACTCAGTTTTCAATGTAAGTGTCCACAAAGCGCCGGTTCACATTCTCTGAGGAAGATAGCAGATGCCAAGCTCAACCTCACCGTGATCGTTTCCATTCAAAGGTGAAACTACTGCAAAAATAAAGCACCTTGGCAAATGAATGTGAAGACTTCTGTTGTTAATATTATCAGCTACATTAGTGATAAAACTTCGACTTTGTGATTAATGTTGAGCAGCAGCAGATGCTTTTCATACTTTGTCATATTTCAGACTGCAAGATTTTGAAACAAAAACCACTTAAAGGGGCAGTTCAGTGATTTTTACACTCGGTGAAACGGTCATGAAGTCTGGACAGACTGCTGTTTAATGTCTGGAAAAATACAATGAGATACCTGACCTGAGATATCAGGGTTATCTCTGGTCAAACTGGAGGAATTAACAGACCCAGAGGTGTAAAGCTTGAAAGATAAGAGCAATAAACAGGCAGTGGTGGTCTAATAAAAGATGCTGTTATGTTGTATTACAGGTTTTACAGGATCAAGAGTTTTAATGCTTTTCTGTCAGGATATCTCTGCCTCTGCTCCTCTGATATTGGACATTCTTTCTTATATGTGTTGTAGCTGTGTTATGATCTTAGCCACATCATTTATCTTCAGTCTATTGCAGTTACATGAACTACTACATAACATGTCTCTGTTGTGTTTGACGATACAACTACGCCTCCTCTCAGAGAGGAGAAAGGTCGAGTGA
This sequence comes from Ostorhinchus cyanosoma, assembly GCA_029814465.1. Taxonomy (NCBI): domain Eukaryota; kingdom Metazoa; phylum Chordata; class Actinopteri; order Kurtiformes; family Apogonidae; genus Ostorhinchus; species Ostorhinchus cyanosoma. The sequence continues at coordinate 33,019,832 of JAPTYQ010000003.1, forward strand.
ATGAGGAGAGCGAACCATGATGGTGAGAAAAAAGCAAGGAAACACAAATAAAATATTTTTTTCTTTCACAGCTGTTATGGTTGTAAAGCACACATAGATACACCCACACCTAAACAAAACTCTATAGGAAAGGTCTAGACAGAATACAAATGTAATCGTGTTTTTAAATATCAGTTTTGGTTTTTGTCTTTTGGTATCAGACAAGAGTTTTTCACTGTGTCCATCTCCAGAGCACATAGACTCAGTCATCACTTCTGACCCTCTGTTAGTTTGTGGAGGTGTATTTACCTGCAGACCCCGGCCTCGGCCTGCGTTTAATAGTTTGTTGTGTTCAACACATTTCTGAGTGTTGAAATTTGGAATATGACTTTGTACCTTGAGCCAATGACAGCATCACATAGATGGAGGGATAGTAAACTGATTTCCAATAGGTTAATCTGATCCACTTGCTGCAGTCAGTACTTGTCAAATCTGCCAATTCTCCATACAGAGAAGTATTTTGTGTGCATCAACACCTAAAATATCTTCGTCCCTCCCTCTGGGAGCTGTATTGTTGTCCAAAAACGATTAAAAATCCACCAGTGAGCCACACTGTAACTCGGGGTGACAGCTTCCTTCATTACCGTGAACACACACACTGTGCTTATTTTGGCTCCGTCACACATATACCGTCCTGCTGCCGGAAATACCAAATGTGCAATCTGCCGCTGAAAATAGTCCTCAGCAAACGCTCTTTGCTTCCTGTTTGTGCAGTTTTTGTCAAAGTGTCCTTGGGCACTGAACACTGAACCCCAAGTTGGTCCTAGTGGTCGGTCTACTGCTTTACATTGGCAACTCCATCGCATCGGAGTGTGAATGTATGAGAGGTGCGCTGCAATGCACTATGGGTACCAGTAGGAAAGTGATATAAAATCCATTAAATGATGACCAGATGCATTAGAAAACAGCCTTTTAGTGATAATTAAATCATATTATCTTTGCTTGTCTTGAATGATTCCTTTTTAAGGGAATCTAATGAGTTGCCTTTAGATGGGAAAATTAATGAAATCAGAAATGAGGAAAACGAATGCATTGTTGGCTTTGGTTAATTCCTGAGATGGTGCTATCAGAAAAAAAACACAACATGACAAATAACCCAGTCCCTTAATACAAAAAAAGCAGTATTTCCAAACAAAAAGCTAATTATTTGTCTGTGTACAGGCCTTTACATGTGGAGGATGCAATAAATAAATGCCACACCAATACAAAACATTAACCTATGAATACTTCCAATTAGCTCCAAAATTGTAATCTCAATTCATTTTTTGTTTTTATATTATATGAGATTTAGCCTACATTTATTTTTTGGCTAAAAGAACTGATGACTAAAAAATGATTTCTTTACTAAAAGTATAAACTATAACTGCAAAAAACCCCATTCATAATTAAGATATTAGCTACAAGAAGCAAACGGGTTCAGAATGTTTGTTGTGCAAGAAAAGTCTCAGCAGTATTAATCTCAGTGATTTTCAGGAACAAAAACCTCAATTAATCAAACAGATTCATTATATTTCTAAACTGAAATTGAACCAGTTGCAAAACTTAGTCATGCAATGAAAGGTCTAAATAGAATTAGGGTTAAAAAGTGATGGCATCAACATTATCGAGTGATAGAGTTGGGTGAAAAAATCTATTTTCTGACTCAATACAACAGCTTTGACCCTGTTTGTCACTTCTGCACTTATTGGCATTGGTTGTTCAAATTAAGTACAAGAAATGCACTCTCCCACAGACTGACAACTAAAAATAGACATGTACAAACTGTAAACTGTATACAGAAGCACATAACGTTACATTCGGAAACCAGGGTCTAAAATTGACACCTTCCAACCAAATAGTCATTAAAAAAAGTGCAGTTGTGTCATTTATCAGTGTGCTGCTTCTGTCCTCTGCTACATATCAGTGTCAGAGTTGAATACACACTGAGACATCGAAATCGCATTGTGAAAAGCTCAGAAAAACTGACCACATTCAGACGAAAGAGTCACTTTTTTACTATTTCATTTGTGTTTAATGTGAAAGTACTCGAGTTTCTAAAGGTAAAATAGTCACCTTGGACATAAGTCAGTTTTAGAGCTGGATAAAAAAAATCAATTTGATCAATTTTATTTTAACATTGCGTTATCGAGTAAAAGTGGGTGAAACTGATATTTCAGAGCAGTAGAGTATGTATCTGACCCAGGAAGGACGGAATGAAGGGTGGGGAAAACACTTAAACTCAAACCTGCAGTGCGAAGGATTGATCCCTGGACCGTCTGGTCGGCGGAGGCTCCTCGAGGCGGGTCATGGAAGCCGGTCATTCTAGGAATATTAACTTGGATTCAGATTCAGCCGTAGGTGATAGTTATACGCCTTAACGCTAGAAGACCCCAGCCATAAAACAGAGTAAAGATGACGAAGAAGTCCGCTCTGAGCCACTGTAGAAACATGGCAATGTTTCTGTCCCTTTCATCACTTAAGAGCCGATTCATCTATTTACTGCTGAAATTTCATATTTATTTCCATTCTAATGTCAATATTGATTCCAGTATTGATGTGTAGTCAAATAATCAGGTTACAACTCAAAATTGTACTTATGAATATAACTACATGAATCTGAATTGACCAGTCGACGGGGGGTGGGACCTTTCTGTGTGGAGTTTGCATGTTCTCTCCATGTCAGCTTCCTCCCACCATCCAAATGCACTAATAGGTTAATTGGTTAATCTAAATTGCCCATAGGTGTGAATGTGAGAGTGATTGTCTCAATATGTCAGCCCTGCGATGAACTGGCGACATGTCCAGGGTGAACCCCGCCTTCGCCCTATGTAGCTGGGATAGGCTCCAAGTGACCCCCGTGACCCTAGTGAGGATAAAGCGGGTTCAGATAATGAATGAATGAATGAATCTGAATCAATCAGTTAATACTAAATTGAATCAATATCAGATCAAATGAAATCGGCGATACCCAGCCCTAGTCAGTTTAGAAGTAAAAATTCCCCATTTTCTTTGTGAATATTAAACCAAATCCAAAAACACTGGATTGATGATGATTTACTCTTTTTCCCCACAAAGCAGCACATGGGAATGCAGTGCAGGTGTCCAGTGGTTTCCTGTTCCTGCTCAGTTCATCTGGACAAAGTGAGCTGAATCTGAATCCAAGTGGAGGTTTTCAATATTCCAGATGAACCTTTGTCTCGGGGAAAACCAGAACAGATTTCTTGTAGGTGTACAGTCCACACAGCTGTAGTCTGCTCACATCTCCTCTGTTTTTTTATTATCAGTATCTCAGCAGCTGTTACACTTGTGAGACGTGTAATACATCAACGTCATAAACAGGAGTTATATATTAGTTTCATCAGGCTGATCCACTGTGTAACGCTGCTACAAGTCCAAATTTACAGATGTCAGTGGAATGTACAATATGAGTTGTTTCCCTCGCTGTGATAGACAGAGGAAAATGAGTCGAGTATGTCATTGACTCGGCTGCTTTGCTGCCTGTCAGCTCTTTTCCAGCAATAGCAAACTGATGGAAATGAAGCTTTTAAGACACTCATGATAAATCTAAACGCCAAGGGAGAGGACTTGGAAAACTGTTCTTCAAAACAGAAACTGTTTGTATTGGATTCCGTCGGATGAGGAGTGGTGTAGTTAGTTCAACGGGAAAATAATAACCCAGTAAACCAGGGGTGTCAAAGTCATTTTAGGTCAGATTTCACATACAACCCAGTGGGATCTCAAGTGGGTCAAACCAGTAAAATAATACCAGTGAAAAAAGTAAAATTGCACAATGAAAAACCACGAACAACCTGAAATATCTTAAGGCACAAAATATTTAGTAACAGGCAAAATATTGTTATTAAAAAGCAATTACTTCTCTTAAGACCTTTCAGTTTGCTCATATTTGTTCCAGATATTCACATTTTTTGTGTAAGAATAGTCTTTAAATGCAAATATTTTCATGTAATTTTACTGTTTTACAATAAAATAAAGGTTATAATATTATTTTACTGGTCTGACCCATTTGAGATCATATTGTGCTGTATAGTATACTTTTAACATTTCACAAATTCCTCCCAATGGTTGGATTGGACCTTTTGGCCGGCCAGTTTTGACCCACAGGCCAGAGGCTTGACACCCCTGATGTAAATATGTAGATGTGATGATTGGGTTTTTTTGTCTTTAAAAATAGTCATGGAAAAAGGATTGTTGCTTGTTTTCTTCAATTTCTTGTTCATTTTAATGTCTGGTACAACTAAAGGTACATTTATTTGGACAAATATAATGATAACAACAAAAATAGCTCATAGCAGTTTAATTTCAGAGCTGATATCTATCCATTTTCCATGTTTTCTTGATAATAACCAAAAGCACTTCAGTTCTTACATCTGTCATTGTACTGACAAAAACAGTGCTTTTATTCATTCCATGTTTTCTTTTCTGCCTGTTTTAGTCCCATGATACAAACAGGAGTTAGTACTTGATTACATAACCCTTGTTTTGATGAGTTTTGATGGTCTAATCATTTTTTCCGCAACTGTAGATGAAGCGTTTGAGATGCACCAATAAAGGTAGTAATGAACCAACAGGGCCAGTGAAGACTAGTCATAACAGTAAAAATACAAGCAAACAATGTATTTGCTATATTATCTTCCATGATGCACAAAGTACTGATTGTAAATACAACTTTAGTTTGTTTATAGTCCACATGCCACCTTTAATACTGACATAAAAAGCAGAAATTCCACTTAGCCTTTATTCAATATTTATCTGCCGGTTTTATCACCCGTAGTCTGTTTGTGTTACATCTCTACTTTGCATTTAATCGTCAAACATTTATATGATGTATGGTCCTAAAAGGTGAGGCTGTACTTGCGCTGTTGAAAAAGATCAGTATAAACCGGTGCTAAATCATCGAGGGCAGGAGGGAACTAGTGTGGTTACAGTGGAATTATGTGTCAGCATATCAGCATAAATGCTTCTTGAGGTCCTTTTCTGCAGCCGTGTTTCTTTTTTGTGGTGTATTCGGTGGCTGTGTGAAGTGGTCCGGCCTGTGGTTCAGGTCTGCAGTCCAGCCCTGCAGTATCACAGCCAGCCGTTCAGATTGTTCTTGCGGTCTTGTCAGATAAATGGGGGGAGGTCCGGTTTGTTATGAGGAAACGTCCCGCAGTGAAACATCTGGCCGGTGGGCACAGCAGCTGTTCAGCCAGAAACTCACTGCTCAGACAAAAAGAGAAGCAGGCACTCAACAGCGGCGACAAAAAAACGAGCGCGGAGGCCGTCACCGTGCAGGTTCACGGGCTGTGTGTTAATAATAAAAGCAACTGGAACATGGCAGCGGAGAAGGTGGATCTACCTGCTGTTCACTACACTTCAGCACTCCTTGAATACCTAACCGTTATTTTAGCTGTAATGAAAAAATGTAGTTTATGTGCGTACGTGTGCATATGTGTATGCGTGTGTGTTACTAGCATGATTCCTGCTGCTGTTCCATCTGTGTTGCCATGGTAATACAAGTGACACTTCTAGCAAAATGCACATGCTATACATCCACGTCAGCCAAAACATCAACAAAACCAATTTTCAGAACAACTCAAACAAGAAGCACTTAAATGTGCAAATAGCTTAAATAAACCAACAGTCTGAAAACAGTGTATGTTAGGAATAATTTCATAAAACAAAAGACCAATGTGACAAACTTTGCAGTGCTAAGCTAACACTAAGCAGATCCAATAGTACTAGTATTATTTCTCTCCTGATAAAACTCACTGAACGAAAAAAAAAAAGAACAGCATATAGAGCTATAGAGTTTCGTGTCACTTTTATTAGTGGAAGCATAGACGCTAAGAAACCAAGATTTACGTTCAGTTAATGCTCAAATAGAGGCTTCTCAGCCATATTATCAACTTAAAATCCCTACGATTTTCTATGATGAGGAAAAGAAGAGATGGCTGAATGTGCTTATGCTAATTTTATGTAGTTTTTTGAAAATTTTAGAATAAACATCTATGTAAAAGTGAGTTTTTCTGGACTTAAGTAGGAACATCTGCTTTGATGTATTATGGAGTTTAATGATGCTGTTGGATCGAAATCGTTTCACTTGGCTTAGGGAGTCACATTTCCTTAAAGAGAAAAAATGTGGATAAATTAGTGGTGAATATGATTTAATGGTTGTAAACAGTTTTTAAAGAAAAATGTTTTAATATATCCAAGAGCCTGATAATGTCATCCACTCCGAGGCTGAACATTCTGCGCAAAAGCAGGAAAAAACCTAAAACTCAAACTGCAATTTCATAAATATCCTAGATATTGAGATACCAATTGAGATCAATAAAGTTTAAAGGCTTGTAGCTTATTTAGAGTTCCAACCAGAACCATTCATTAAAGCACAGTGAAGTGATGTGGTTCCAAAGAGCAGTGAGTTTGACCATTTTTATGATGTCTTCTTCTCATTACAACTGAATGGGAATGTTTTGCAGGTCATAATGGTTGTGGCTTTGGTTAATTAACACCATTACCAACATTTTTCGTGCATTTTGATGTATAATTTTCAGATTTTTTCGTATATTAAATGAAAAATGTTGAATAGTAACATCAAACACTGTCACTAAAAATCCTAATCGGTAAGTTTTGTTTCGTTGTCAGTTTATTGAATATGTCAGATGTTAAATTTCTGTCTAAGTATTTCGGTTTCTGTGTAAGCTGTGCTGTCGTCCTCATTTAAGGCTAATCCTTCAGCTCTGGGGACATCTCCTCCGTTATTACCAAGGACAGTCGGTGTGCTCGTCACCCTCCGTCACCTGTGTAATGTTAGAAAGCTCATTACACTGTGGTTAGCCGTCTGAAACCACACTGCAAACTTAGAGTCACTTGATATCAGGCTGTGGGAGTCTGTCAGAGAAAGCTCGCTCTGCTGTTGACAACGGAAAATAAATCATCTCTGTTAATTCATTTCTGTCTACACTTAACTAAACAGCTTTTCTGCATTTTTTTTTTCTTGTGACCTTCTCAGATGATTTTCCTGGAAAGGAGCTCCCTGAAGATAAAAGTTATAAGGACATATGGAAAAATCGACTGTACCATTACACCAGCAGATCATTTACACTTCCTATTGAGGTTTCCATTGATTAGCTGATGATTGGTCATTCGTGTGTTTCTCAGGTCATCACATAAGACAATAAATTGTGTGATTATTGAGAATTTTTATTGATGATTATGGCGTTAGGCACAGTTTGCTACGTCTAGTGCTTCTATGTAATTGCTCCTCTGATGGCTCCCATTTTTCCCAGAGAATTGTTGTAAGATATATTTTTTTATATTCCGGTGGTGGTAAAGTGGATAAAGTGTGATTGCATTGCAGAACATATGATTTTAATGATAATGCTGAAGGGTCAGTCCATGTGAAATCACCCAAAGCCTCCGGACTGATCGTGTCAGATTTGCTTCACACTTTCAGATAATTACATTATTAGTCCTGGTAAACGCCAAACACAACTTCAGCCTTACAGCTTTGTTAGTTTTTGAGATATCGGGGCCGTGTTTCTGATTTTACTGTAAAAACTGGTGATCCAGAAAAAAGAGGCTGAGTTCAATAAGTCATAACTGTTGAACTATTCATCACAGATGCATGAAATTTTCAGGAGTTGTTCTATGGTACAACACATTTTTTACTTTTGCAGAAAAAGACTCTACAGTTTCAGATTTGCCAAATCATATTTTACAGAAAACATTTGCTCCAGGGCAGATTTTGTCTGGTGTATCTCCACATAGAAGTACATCAGATTTGCTTTTTATTTTTCATTTTGTAGTACTATTGTGGTGACTAAGTAGTGTTATGAAGGAAATCTTCTGATATTTGATGTATTAAAATCCATTAAAATAAAAAAGCATTTCATATCCATATTTCAAATGCATATTACTCATGTATAGTAAGGTCTACCATTAAAACAGCTCTGCTACTGAAAACAGGGTGTCTGCAGTAGAATAATATATGCAAAAAAATACAGAATACAAAGCTGGTATCTTTAACTGAACTATATTTATTAGAATATCAATTGGTTTATTTATAATTCCTCTCTATTGTTTTATTACCATTTATCACTGTGTTATATTAGGTTGAAAATTGAATAAAAGTTCCAATAATAATAATAATAATAATTGGAATTAATTAATTGTTTCTGTCTTGTACTTATCCTGAGGATTATTGATGCAGACAGTATAATCCTTCATTTGATGATGAAAACATTTTCTAAAATCTTGTGATCTGAGGTGGATGCACCCTGTTATTTGAGTAAATCCTTGTCTGTAATTGATTCTTTGTAAAAGGAATATGACGTAAAAAGAGCCAGACTCAGGAAATAAGCTGCATTCTTGAGAGCCTGTTGCATCCGTGGGTTTCTACCCGAGTGCATGTTTTGGCTGTGAACACTTCCACAGCAGACGTGAACAGCGTCTACAGTACGAGGCTGTTACGAGGCCAGATGCAGAAAAATCCCGGTCTGTCAAATAACTCCAGATCTGTGCAGCGATGCTTATGACACGCTGAGAATCCCGGGGGATTTGTGCAACAAAGGACTTTTCAAAAATCATTTTTCCTTCAGCGTCAACACATTTTTGTTGAGGAGGATGATGATGTGAGTGACACTGGGAGACAGACCCCCATCTGCTCCACAGAGACACAGTGGAGGTCAGACCCCCCCACACACACACCCCCGCAGGATGGGAAATACTCATTATTCACCGTGTCTTTAACAAGCCCTGATCTAATGGATTCATGTGAAGATGTTTTATTTTCACACCTTTTACACGTCTTGACCAGCTCTCCGCTATGCTCTATTATCTCTTTGTCCTTTACTTTAATTTTATTCGTGTTAGTGCTTGCCCATAATGTCAATCTATGACACTACATTAGTGGAATTATCTATTGTTTTTGTCATCATCTAGTCTGTTTTCGGTTTAAATGAATGAGACAAGAACACACAGAGAAGAACAGTCCCTTTGTGTATCCATTGAAATAGATTACACCTGACAAATTTAACAAGGTAAAAATGACACAAAAAGCATAACAAAATGAAAACGACAAAGGACAAAAAATAACCAGAATAACACCTGGAAGTAACAAGATGAAAACAACACAAAAGACGGTAACATTATGAAACGATTTAACAAGACGAAAACACAAAAGCAGTAAACAGATGAAAATGACATAAAAGATAAAATAAAATGACAATATGAAATGTGTAAAATAAAATAGTGCAAAAGATGCAGTGAGATTTAACAAGATGAAGTCAAAAATCCAATAGAACCAACTGGATGAACACAACATAAAAAATAAGATAAGTGGTGCTAGGCACAATAAACCCCGCCTTTTGCACATATTGTAGCTTATTTAGGCATCGATCCAGCTGATATCATCATCTGTAGGTGTGTGCTGATATCAGCATATCATTTGCCTCTATATGTTTGCCAAGTTTGAATAAAATTCTAACAAAATTAATGTTTTGATAGACATTTGAAATTTTGCCCATTATAAGTAAATGGGAGAAGAAAAAAGATTTGAAAAATTCATTACAAATGTGAAGTTTGACCTACTTTTGCCAAAATGTAACCACATCTATTATGGGTCACTGGCAATCTATAAACCCAATTTGGTATGATTTCAACCAATAGTTTTGCTGCTACAGACATTTGAAATTTCACCCATTATAAGGAAATGGGAAAAAAAAGATTTAATAAATTCATAGGAAATTTGAACTTTGACCTACTCTTCCCAAAATATATTCAGATCTATTCTGAGTCACTGGCAATCTATAAACCCAATTTGGTATGAATTCAACCAATAGTTTCACTGCTAGAGTGTTAACAATCAAAGAAACAAACAAACCAAACCAAAAACAATACCCCTTGCCATCCCTTCGGCGGGTGGGGTAACAAGACAATAGCATGAAGCATGAAAATGATGCAGAAATGTAAACTTAGATCATCAATCATCAATAGACTATATATTATCAATATGATAATTAAAAAAATATACATAAATATGTGTGCAAAATATTACGTTATGAAAAATGATGTGGTCATGATGAGGAATTAAACAGTCAGTTTGAGGTGAAACGGTTTAACTTTACACAGACTCATCTGTAGAAATGTCCTTCAGAGACCTACTTTTTCCTTCCAGGCTCGTGCATCTGTACTTGGACTGGAGCACAGGGTGTGTGTAGTTGTATCTCCTTTGTGTAGACGCTAATGAACGGGCTGGTGGATGTTTAACAACGCTGTGACTCCTGTGTACAGTTGTTCATTCTCCGTCAGCTTCTTTAGACTGGTTTCTCCTCCTCATCTGCAGTTTGCTCCAGCTGACTACGCCTGTCTGTGCAGTGTGTGAATGCGGTCATCACCGTATCAGATACGTGGTGTGTTTGTGTGTCTGTGTCAGATGAATGATTAGGCCCTCATTAGGCGTACTGTTTGTTGTACAGAGGGAGCGCTGCAGTTCAACACAAACACACACTCAAACGGAGGTGTGGACACTGAAAACTAACCACTTCCTGTTCCGCTCCCAAAAAGGAAACTTCATTCATATCGGATACACGGAGACACACTTTCACTTCCTGAATCTTCTGCTTCAGGACAAGAGCGTTAGCCGGTGTTAGTGGCGCGTTAGAGGCTTCGTCCGACTGTTACGTGATGCTCACTGCAGATACATAACCGCAACCTGAAGCAACAAAACGACATTTCATTGAAAGGCTGAAAGAACTAACAGCTCATGTCTTTGTTGTAGCTTTAATTAGAGAGCTTTATAAAATGTCTGCATGTGAAATTTATTAAGACCTCATCCAAAATAGCGCCTAAAGGAGAAAGTATTAGGGCTTGTAGAGCGAAGAGCAATAAGATCATGTAATCATGTAATGAATAATGAAGGAGCTGGTCTCTTTAAATACATTCAAAGTCATTTTAAATGAATGGGAAAAGGATACATCTGGAAGTAGGTGTTTTTTTTAACTGATTCAAATGGGTTCTGCTTTGAGATGCTTTGAAGGACCACTGATGTACAGTCACAGAAAAAATTATTCGGCCATCAAAACTAATCAAAAACAATGGTTATGCAATCAAGTACAAACTCCTGTGTGGAGCATGGGACTAAAACAGACAGAAAAGGAAACATGGAATGCCTAAAAGCTTAGTTTTTGTCAGTACAATGCCATAGATATTGATGTAAGAACTGAAATGATTTTGGTTATCAAGAAAACATGGAAAATGGATAGATATCAGCTGTAAAATTAAAGTCTTATGAGCTCTTTTTGTTGTTATCATATTTGTGGAAACAAATGTACCTTTAGTGGAACTAGGCATTAAAATGACGAAGAAATTGAAGAAAACAAGGGTGGTCTAATAATTTTTTCCACAACTCTATATGCTTTTCGTACCTTTTAAATGATCGCTGGTGTTCTATATGTATCTTTTTAGTGTGGAGCTTTATGTATGGTTCTTGCCTTGAGGTCTTAAGTACGTTTTTCATGTGGATGTATTTGCTGAAATGTCTATTTTCTGTAACTTCTGCTGCTGCTGCTGTCGTCTTGAGCTAGATAGATACTTTATTGATCGTTTGCAGGAAATTACAGGAGTTACAGCAGCAGCAGCAATCACATTCAATCATCACAAGCACTCTGTGAATACTTCACTCTAAGATAATAAAAAACACTCTAAGATTAAAAAAAAAAAAAAAAGAATAATATCAGTAACAACTTATGAAGAAATACGAATATGTACAACAATATATACTACTAAGCTAAAAGTACTTTAAGTGCAAAGCTGTAGTGATGACCTTGGCCAGGGCACTCTTAGAAAAACGTTTTTGCTTTTGAGTCATTTTTTCATGGTTAAATAAAGGTTAATAACAATAAATAATATAAGAGCCACTAATGGATGATCTTTTCATCACTTCTCAGTCTTGACGCTGAGGGTTCTTGATTCCGCATCATTGGTTGTTGGCATTTCTGTGGCTAGGCTAATAGGTTCTTTAGAGTCAATTCGAACTAAAAATGCTTGATTTGTTTGAACCTGTTAGTGTATGGTGTGTTGCTCCTGTCATGGCATAATATTAGACTTAAAGGAGGGATATTTTGCTTTTTTAAATGGAATTATGCATTTTAAGACATTTCCCTGTGGTCTACATAAACTGTAAATGCTTTCCTTGGGTATGAATTCTTCATTCATTCAACTCCACAGGTCCGTCTTCAACCCTATTTCTGATTAATGACTCCAGAAAGGTCATTTTGAGTGCTGGCCCTTTAAATGCACATCAGCCACTTCAGGCCCCGCCCCCTCCCGGCTGTTGACTGTGCTGTTCTGTCACATTCAACCAACATGTGAACATTTTAGGTAATGGGCTCGAAATTTGGACATATTTTCAGTACAGACTACAATCAGATGCTGCTGATAAACAATTATGGCAATTCATAGAAATGTTCTTCAGAATTCTTGACCTTATTTGTGCAAATGATGTGACATAACTAGTTATAGATGTAACAAATTAAGCAGGAATTAAAACAGGTGTAGAAATCCACTTGATTTTTGCCAAAACAAATATAAAGATAGCTTTGCAGCACCTGAAGGGTTCAGATTCAAACTTTATGAACTATTAGGGTTCAAATACACAAATAAATGAACCAAAGACTAATAAAAGTGGGTTTAGTTAAATATGACCCCTTTAAGACATGTTAAAATCATATTAAACTGCTGATGCTAATGCTGACTGTGATCGTGTAGTGAGTTTGGTCCTGAGTGGGCGTGTCTGAGACGTTCCAGGTTATATATGGATAATTTAGGGACATTAGTGACACTGTTGTGCTTATTTTGCCATTTAATGCTATTCTGTGTTGTGCTTTAACATCTTTACTGCTCAGTTTATCATGTTATTTGTTATTTAATCAGTTTGCAAATGAAGAAGATTCCTGATCAGATATTCCTGTCTGTTTTTTTTTTTTGTTTTTTTTTAATCACTTTTGCTGTTAAGATTTGTTTGTTTACTGCTGCTGTGTAAATGGGGCCAGTCCTGGAAAGTATTGACCTATAAAGGTTTTAACTGTCATAACCACAAACATTATAGGTGACCTCACTTTAGTGTTAGTGTGCTTACGTCTGCCACTTGTTTATATGTTTCATATTTGTAGTTCAGTGCTGTGATGTGTATTTGTCAGATATAATTTTTTTTTCAAAGTGACTTTACTTCAAATTTGTACATTGAATTTAGATCCACTGACTGGTCTTGTAATGATCAGTCTGCAGAGAATCATTACGGCAAAGTGATGTGCAATGTAAGCAGAACTGCAGACAAATTCAGACAAGTAGCAAAAAAAATAGTTAGTAAATGGCCAGTGAGTTCGATGCCACCTCGGTACTTCATGCTCCATTATTTTTCCTGTTTCTGTGTGTTTTTGGAACCTAAACATCAGAGAACTCCCTCCAGTTTTTCCCCTCCAGAAAGTCCATCCTCTGTTTGCATTATTGTCTTTGTGCTATTACACCTTTTTATTCTTTATACTATTCTGTTGAGTCTTTTTTTTTTATTATACACTTTTTTACTTTTATTCTATATTCTCTTTTTTCTATTGTATATGAGACCAGAGGATAAACTACAGTCCTTGCTTGTGTGCACAAACTTGACCAATAACACTGATTCTAATTCTGATTTAGGCACATCTAAGGAGGGATGTTTGATTAAATCTTCACTGTCATCCTTTTTCCATCATTATTTCTACAGCAACACATAACATCATACAAACCTTTGTAATATAACAGTTAAATGTGGACATACTCACTCACTACAAACAGACTTAAATACACCCACTAGCCTAGTAGCGTTAATACTAATATCCAAAAATACAGTGCTCTCTGTATTCTCTGTGCATTTAAGATGAATGTTAGTGGATTAGGAAAGTGTGGACATTGCTTTTATGTATTTAATGAAGCGATCTATATGAGCTGTTTGAATAGCAGATCAGACGACAGTAATTCCGTTGAAATAAGGCAGGTTTTATAGCCTCATGACAAACAGCAGTTGTCACAGTTGTTTGTCATTGTCTCGGTTGACTTGTCAGTAGCTCCCTATTACAATTTTGCAGCTCCCACAACAACACTAGCGGTAAAAGCTGCTGGGGGCCACTCAGTGTGAATGTGTGCAGCGCTTACAAATGGTGTCGCAGAGCAGAGGGCAGACGACTACCGTGAAGCTCAAACCCGGATCTTTCCATCCAAACAGAAGCGTGAGTGTGAGTTAATGTGCGGTGGACTGATGTGCAGCTCAGTGACTGATCTGTGTGTGGCTGGTTAGCAGCCAGCGTGCCCTGTCATCACACAGATAAAGCAGACAGCTGACAGAAACAGTGCTGGGCCTCTCTTTATCTGCCTGTGTTGTTGCAGCTTAACTGAACCAACCAGTTGTGAGAGAGGAAAGATAAGGCGACAGCAGTAATCACGCATACCTGCAGCTCCCAACTGCTGCACAAATGTGTGGCCTCGGGAACAGATATGACTGTAGTGTGCGCCGGTTTCCTCTCTTGTCAGGTCAAAGGCCATTTTCTGCTGCTGCTGGTAGTTAGTAGTGGAATTTTAAACATCTCAGTGTTCAGCAAATAATGAGACAGGGTCAGTGGGAGAGTTATTTCTGTTTAATAAACGCTAACTCTGTTGACCTGGATTGGTCTGCCAGATTTTTTGTTTACATTAATCTGTGTCCTTTTATAGCTCTTATCCCGTTATCAGATATTTACTATTTGATATCTATTAGATAACCTTTATTTATTTATGTAACCGTTTGAGCAATTTGAGAAGTTCAAGCTCTCTCAGGTTAAAATCTGTTTCTGAACACTTGTGTGCTTCTTTTGGATTTAAGGTTTAGTTTAATCAATCAATTGATTAGTTCTTGACTTACATCAATGAACAACTGATTATTGATAATCACTAGTTTTATAAGAAAATAATGTAAAATCATTTGATTTGAACTGTTCAGATGTAAATGATTTCTGGCTTCTATCCTCCTCTGTGACAGTAAACCTAATTTCTTTGGCTTGTACATGAAACACTTTTGACACATTATTCAAATGTCTTATATTTTCCACTATATTTTCTACATTTTATACACAAATAATCAACATTAGCAGCATTTATACTAAAAACAATCATTTGCAACTAGTTGAATTATTTATTTTGCACAGTGGTGTGTTACATATGTTCCACAAATGTCTAAAATTTGTCACATATCTTTATTTTAATCCTTCTATGAGGTGATCTAAGCAGTTGTGGTTTGAAACAGAGGCAAATTATACTCTGTGTCCAGTGACTGGAAACTATAAGTAGCAAATAGTACATAATGAACATTATGACAGTAATACAGATTACAATATCACAATGTTCAAATAGAGTCAAAAACTGTTGTTCTGCAAATGTATATAAAGTTGAGTGAATGTGTAGTTTCACCTCATTTTTCATTATGCGTTCATATATGGACATAAACTAATACAGCTTAATGAATACTTGATGAACATTTCATTGTAAATACTTAAATACTCATACAAAGAACAGATTAGGATAAATACATGTACATTTATTACCCCTCATAATTAGTCAAAGTGGGAGGAACAACAGACTACAATTTGATAAATATATGCTTGATACATAATATGTATCGAGTTAATTCACAAAACACAATATCATAAAGTTTACATAAAAATGACTTTAAAGACTAAATGTTTCTTTAGTTCTTCCTTAATTTGGGCATTTTGTTCTACAACCATGAATTTGTATTCCATAACTGGTTCTTCACAGTGTGTGCTCTCGCAGAGTTTCCACAGCTCCCACTTGTTCTCTTTGTTTATTTTCCATCCATCATATCCAGCCAATGCTCCTCTAAACTGCAGTCCTGCTGAATCAATAGAGCAGTGAAAGCCTCAGACTTTCAACTCAACCTGTAATGCGTTTCAGTCAGCGGGTAACGGCGTGGGAATGACAGATTTTTTTTATGTAGAGATCTTGGCCTCTCCACTGCTGATCTGAAAGACTATTCTCATTCAGTCAGTCGCCTCAGCTGTCCTCGCCATGCACACGTCTGCCCTTGATAAGATTAATTAGCCACTCAGTGAAAAGATAGTTGGAGTTTCAAGGTAGTTGTAGTGCGCTGAGCCGAGTGTAGGTCACCTGCATGCCAGATGTAACACTATGGAGCCTGTGGGAGCCGTTTGCGCCGCTGGCCTTCCTGTTTCCATACCAGTCACTGCACTGGCAAAGCCCAGAGCTGCCATTAATCAAAGAGTGGAATTCAGAGGTGGAAAAAGCAGATTCTCCATAGCTTGCAGGATCACCCTCTGCACGGTAAATCTCTGGTTAATTATCTCCATGCATGCCTCAGTTGGTTTTCCAGCTGATGTGGCTGTTGAATTCGTAATGTGCCCTTTTGTGGTCAGCTTTCAACAGATATCACCTTCAAAGCCTTGGTCCTTAATAGGGGGTGTCTCCCCTTTTACTTTCAAGGCAGTTCAGCAGGAAAAAAACACATTAATGCTGTTTTAAGAACGGCTAATGGATCAGCGTAAATCAGCGTAAAGCCAGGCGGATCCTCCCTCGGACTGAGAGCTTCCTTTCCTGAGTGTCGGCTGCGTCGTGAGGAGAAATAAGCCTTTTTTTCCTGCAGCGCTGAGCTCCTTCCCGTGAGCTCATGTGTGGGTAAACAGTAACAGCTTGGCTCCAGAACAAATGGCTCCAATGCAGAGCAAGGCTACGGTGAGATTCCATTACTGTTTTGGCAGGGAGCTCAATGCAGACAGCCAGACCAGGCCTCAGCAGCCACCACACACACTGAGGATCAGCTTCCTGCCAGGGCTTTTGATTTCATTCAGGTGATGAATCCTCACAGCTGGCCCTGAAGGGAGGGGGGTCTGCAGGACATCAGAGTTGGACTTCAACCATGCCCAGGATGTTGCAGGAAATAAGCCTTTTTTTTCTGTAAGGGACCATGTGTATTGAACATTAATGCTACTACTTGATGCTTTGTAGCAGCGGGGGTCTAAAGCCCAGTCCAGACCAGAGATTTGCAAAGAGATGAAAACGCTTTAAAAGGTTGAGGAAAAGGTTGTTGCATTGTGACCTGGACTGACTCAAGTAGCTGATCGTAGTGATTCAGTCCGCCAAGGGAGGTTGGTTTTTAAAAGATCACACCTTATAGTGTGTCCTTCTCACTATTTACAGGCTGCAGGTCACCTGATACCACCTGTTACTATCAACCTGTTCCCTGGTAAATCCTGCCTCCATAGTGCATGTTTCCTCTCCTTACTAGAGGTGACACCCACTCCTCTAAACAACAGAACTGCTCCGGGAATCGCTTGGTCCTTTCAATAAATACCACAAGTGCAGCTCTAGTAAATAATTCACAATCACAGTCCTCATTCATAATTTAAGACGCTACAAATTATATCCAGCAACAAAAAAAAGCCTGAAAAAGCCGGCAGTTAGAACAGAATGTACAGAGGGTTTTTGCTATTCAAACATCTCTTTGCATTGGTCTGAACGGAGTTTCAGAACGTTACAACTTATCTCATTAAGAATCTTCGTTTGAGAGACATGGCTTATAGACCTTTACTGTACTATGTATTTTTCATGTGCTTTTATTAAAATCTTTTTATTGGAGTTTATTTTCTCATTAGTCAATTAATTGTGTAGTGTATAACGTGAGAAAATTCCAAAAATGATAGCAAGACCAAAAATATTCAGTTTTCCAGGATAGGAGATGAAAGTAACCAGAAAAAAATCACCGAAACTGATTATAGATGATCGACGTAGTTATTAATAATCTTAACAGTCACTGTTTAATGGAGCATTGTAGCTTTAACTGTCTTTGATATAAACTGTCACACGCAGACACCGTGCATGCATTAATTATTCAGTACATGTCCTGCATTTGTGTTCAGTCTTCATTGATGAAACTATCTGACCTGTTGAAAGGAGGTTTTGCGATTTATGATTCTCTGAGGTTGTTAAACTGCAGTGTAATTGGTCAAATATATCTAACAGATGCTATAACTACAAAATCAACCCTGAGAGCTCAACCCATAAAGACCCAAACATCCACCAGCAACCGCAAGTATCTACTGATCTAAACGGTTTAATACCTATTGATCCACTAATCCTATCAATACATGTAAATCATTGATGTAAAATGCAATTTGTCATCTTTTCATGGTCATCAGATATGACCCTTTTGGATATTTAGATGTTCTGTAGTTACCATGGAAACACCATCTTCTACAACTTGGATTCACCAGTAAAACCCATGGAGTTTGATAATTGACAGTGAATGGAGACACTTGGCTTATGTTCAGTTAATGATATATTTTGCTGAAGAAGTCGCCCCTTTTCTTCAGTTTTCTCTGTTTTTGATATAACTCTCAACTTTAATCTCAGCTTTTATGAACAGCTATATGATCAGCGTAGTAAATATAAGAAAATACTCGATTTTTACTGAAACATTACAAAACACAGAGAATAATGTTGCAATAAATGTTGACAAATCACTTCAGAAAGGTTAAATTTAGAAGGAAAAATCATACGAGAATTGCCACTAAAGTAGCACTGTATGGGTTAAAGCTAAAGGAGAAGAAACACCAGAATATGAAAATATACATTTTCCTTCTGTCGGTCTCTCCTCTTGGTCCAAATCAAAGTCTTAAATATGTAATAAAGATGAAAATATAGATTTTAAAAAATGTCAATATATATTATCTAACACCATTTCATGCAAAGTAAAGCAACAGTCATTTAATCCTCCATCGTCATGCATAGGGAAATCTTTAAATTAAAGGTTATGTCAAGTTTGCTTCGATATCTTCAAGAATACATTCACAAATCTAAATGAGGGGAGCTATTGCTTTAACAAATTAGTCAGTAGTGTTGCACAACGCCTCAACATAGGGTCTTATGCTCAGATTTTCTCATGTGTAGGAGATTGACATGTGAAAAACTGCAGAAAACATGTATTCCTTTTCTACTCAGCACAAAGCAGATGTATCGTGAGATCAGAGGACGGAGGACGAAGTGAATTATAGATAGACAGAATGTTTCTGCCTGTGAGTGATTGCAGTCTGTGGAAGTGCATCTCAATAGACAACTGATGTAAAATCAATGTTGAGAGTGCAACCTAATCAATGTTGCCATGATGAGTATGTGCAGGGCGCTGAGAGATTGTTTTATTTGCTTGAGAGGTGACCCTGCGCTCCCTTCGATGCCCCCTCCCTCCACCAACACACTGCCTCCTCACTATGGTTTGGACGGCATTATGTTTGCTCGTCCAGGCTACTCAACTTGTTTCTTTTTCACTGTAACTTGGCACTTTTCCCCGGTCCTTTTAATATAACCCCCACAGGGAACATGTTCATTTCAGTGAGAGCAGCCGGCCATCAGCTCTGCATACGATAATGAGAGAACAGCTAACAATGAGCGCGGGACGTTCGCTCCAAATACTGAGCTGAGTCGGCAGGTCTCAGTGACCTTGGTGTGTGTAATGTGTAATGGAATAGCCAGGTCTCGAAGACAGGCCAGGCGGAAAGACTGATGTATTATTGAAACATTATTTTACTTCATCCTCTATGGATAATAATAGCTCCACCTGGGTTGAAGTGGTGCTTATAAGGCATCGGAAGCTTATTACAATGGCTACTAGAATGTGCATAGTGATTAATAAAATCAGAACAAGGTGTGAAGTGCAGTACCTGAGAGTGAAGTACTTCCAATAGTCTCTAAGGTCACTTTCATGATGATAATTTGTTGGGAGGTTTTTTGTTATGTTTTAGGTCTGGCAGAAGTCTGGTCCTGAATGCTTAAATATTTGACTGTTTTAGGTCAGATTCATGCAGAAAACGTGAAAATTGTAAAGGTTAATAAGCTAGGTCTGTCATAATTATCACATAATCACCATATTGCAATTATCTCCATTCATCTGTGTAAAAACAGATGGGTGAAACTAATAAAATAAGATAAGACATTTTATCATCACTTCCACATCATTTACCACTGTTCGACTGGTCATTTTTTAATGGTATGGTCTCATTGTGCCTCATTTTTTCTGATTTGAGTTAAATGGAAAACAAGCACTGCTGTGATTTAATTTGGTTTGTAAGGCATCACAAACATGCACACCTCTGTTGTTAAGTAGAATTAATGGTTACAAGATAATACAGCAAAAAAAAAAATCTGTGACCAGTGTAGCTGCGGTGCAAAATTGTATTCCAGCTGAAACATTTCCAACAGCGTTGTTCTTCAGACTCCTAGTGAGAATATATGCAGAGAAGTCATCTTAAATACCCATAATCCCCTGTGTTACATCATGCATCAATCATCTTACAAAAAATATGCTTAATATACAGAGAAAAGGGTTTTAGGAAAAAAGGAATAATTTTTTTCATAATGTGTAGTACTTGTGTGCAGTATTATTAATATATATAAAGAGAATATAAATTATTATATTAGTGGATGTAGCCGTCATAAATATTTACTTTATTTATTGTTCTCATTTTGATTTGTACTTTGGTTAAATATTCCAGCAATAATTTGTATATTTAACACATGTCACAAGTCCTATGTAAAAAAAATGTTATCAGCAAAAACCAAACGGAAATATTAGTAATTTTATCTTCCTCTGCATTAGGTGTTTGTGCAGAATTAAACCATATTCAGACTAATAGAGTAGTGGCATAAAGTTAACACATTAGACAGTAATTTTGTTAGTCGCACAGATTTGTTTGATAATTAATTGCCAACTCAACTGCCAGTATCATGTCAGTCCCATCACAAATTTAAAGCATCGTCGTCATCTCTGTTGAACACTTTTCTGACAGTTTGCACATTCAGTATATTGATTGTAAATGTAATTGTCTACAGTAGATTATTGGATTATTATTATTTCAGTTTCCCCGTTGTTTGGTCTGAACCTCAGTGTGATTGACAGCTTTCACCTCAGACCAACATGACTGACGTTAATGTACCTTCAAGAACAGACGTTAAAACCAAAACAACTTCAGCTCGGAAAGTTTGTCCTTTCGTCATTTTCACTCCACAGCAACATCGCCAACAGTTTGATTGGTCGTGGATGCACTAACCGTCAGTAGGTTTGATAAGTTGTCACAGGTCCATTATATCTTCACATGTCAAGGGCATCAACCAACACTGAACGACAGCAAACGGTGAACGTCCAGTGTGTAACTGCAGAAATGGGACATAAAACTCATGTTTCATTTGTGTGTAATAACATTGAAAATGAAAACTGTATTTTCATGACCTTAGAATGATTATATCTACAGAGAAACTCCATGTTTCTACATGAGAAAGACAGATTAATTGGTGCTGATAGGATGCTTTAGAAACTGTATCTGCAGGATTTGGCTGCGATAGTGACTGATCTCATGCTTCTCAAATGGAATGATTGACTTGTAAGGAAAAAAATATCTCAAAAGATAAAAATCACCCACATTTTTACAGTTATTTTGACTGGCTTATTAATTTCCTTTGACTCAGATGTTTGATTCAACAGTTTTCCAGTTTTGTAATAAAGTCAAAAATAATTATTTCTTGACAGTGTTGAATTTTGGGTGATCTTACTTTCCTCTCACCTCTTGACTGATAGTATCTCTTATTATTTTACTGCAAAAATTCATCAGTTGACCTCTACTTTCTACAGTAGTTCCAAATGGACAGATCTGGAGTTTCACTGCTCAGCCTTAAGTTTTTATGATGCAGCTTGATTTTATTTTCTCTCCGCACGATGAGATGCTGATAAAATATCAGCATTTTTAAATTTCATTGTGTTCAGAGACAATTCAGCTATTTGTCACTGGACGTCAAAACCTCATATTGTACCTTTACTAAAAGATGTTACCTTTGTTGCTGCAATAATATTTATTGATGATGCAAAACCCCATGTTGTTTATCAAGGTGTTGTCTGCTTCTGACAAGGGTTTATACCGATAGCCTTATTTTTGGAGTGGACATTATTGGTTTGCTGGGAATGTTATTGTTTTCTTTAATTTCCATCCCATGTTGCCTTTGGAGGTTTGTGGGAATGCACATACAGCTGAGAAAAACTAAAAGAAACTAATTAAACTGTATTTAAATGTATACATTGTATTGTACTGATAAAAAAGAAAATCTAATAAAAACTAAGTTAAAGAAAAACAAACAGTATATTCTTTAGCTGTACCTTGTTAAGTTTGGGCTTTGGACCAGAGTGGACCGGATGGAGCTGAACATCAACACATCATCAAGTGAAACCAACACGTTTCAACAAATTATTTAGACCGGACTGGAGAGTTCCGTTTTCTGTGTTACAGCAGGTCACTGGGATGTCTGTATTTAAAGAGCAGCATTCTCTAATGACAACTTTCAAAAGCCTGATGAAATATCTTTACTTTTGTCATAACATCATCAGGATCACTTCAGATTGTGCTTGAGATGATACATTTTATTACACAGACGTTGTAAAGCATTACACACACATGAATCATGGAAAGTGTAGGATATTTGGAGCTTGGGATGGAAATGACGAATAAAGGGAGCAAGAAGCAGAGGGTGTTTCCATGCTGCTCATAGAGGTAATGGCCTGGATTGAGACATGCGCTGCATTTAAGTGGCTGTGGCAGTGACTTGTAATGTAATCAGCTCTTCCTTCTGCACAGATCCAGTCACATTTCATTTAGCGAGAACACAAAGAGCGAGCTGTGTTCAGCAGGTTTCACATCACTCCTCTACATCTCCAGAATTATTTAAAATGTAAGGCTCTCACCCCCAGCGCTGTCTCAACATTTTCACCATTTATTGCTTTTAGCATGAAGTTTTAAAGGTACAGGTGACACCTGAGGCAGCGATACGGTCGATCTGAACGTCAGCTTCAGCTCCAGGTTGTGATTCTGCTGCTGGATTTTGTTTTGTCTCCACCAGACGAGACGCTGCCGTTTGCATTCAGCTCACATCTCCGCTCAATCTTTTTTTCCCCCCTTTTTTTCAGAGAGGATGAAAGAACATTGACTTTTACAAAAGATGAAAGAAGCCCTTTAGTTAAAAGAGTGTCTTCTTGTCAAATAACACCCCCAACCAAACTCTTTTTGCAGTGGAGATGACGACAGCCTCCAGAGACAAAGAAAAGTGATTATACTCGATTATTGAGTAGATTTTTAGATTTTGGAGTTTAACTCTAAAAGAAACAGGTGTCCAAATCCATTTAAGGGGGAAGAGATGAGCATAACGACAAGGCTCAGTGAAGTTTTTAATTGTATTTAAATCATTTTCAGACAACAGTGGAGCTTTACAATAGACAAAAAAAGTGTTAGAATCACAGAAAAGATTGTTTGCAGGATGAATTCATCAAATTCATCACTGCTCTTAGGCTTAAAGACTCCAGAGGAATTATTCACAAATGAAAACCCTCTCAGACCTCCTAATGTGGGTTAAAGAGCTGTGATTAGAATAGAAATAAAGAGGCCAAACTATAGAATATAGTGTCTGTTATAACATGTTAATAAGGTCTTGTAGATTCTTTCAGCTTTGTTTTTATTCCAGTTTTGTTGGATTTAGTTTTACAAGTTTTATTTTGATGGATTATAAATTGAGTTTCACAGTTCATTTTAGTTTTTGGTGAATCATGAGAAATGCATCACTGTCCATAAGGTGTCAGATTCTCATTGGCACAGGTCATCCTTCTTGTGTGGGTCTCCCCTGAGCATTAACCCTCAAAACCACAAGCCCCCCACCCCCACCAAGACCACCTCTGAATTTTGGAACACCAAAGTAAATAGCACAACAATAATTGACAGACAATATAAGTAATAGTGACTTGAATACTTGTCAACATCCATTTTTGCATATCTGATACATAATCAAACATCATTTAAAACAAAAAAAAAAAAAATAGGGGTGTGATCTCATTTTGTAAGTTACGATGATGAGATATCAGGCCTTGATTCTAAAAATTCGAAAAATGAGGGTTCCATGAATTCAACGATGGACAATCAACATTTTTCCAATATACGCTTCGCATATATTAGACAGAGGTTCAGTCATCGTTCTTCTTGGTAGTTCTTCGCAGTTCAAATGGACTGGTTTAGCTCTTTTGAAACTCTCTTTTGAAAACATTTCATCATCATCATGGATGAGACATGAAACGAGAAGAGCTAAACCAGTCCAGTTGAACCGAGAAGAACTACCAAGAAAAATGTAGAAAAATTTAAAAACTTTACAGAATAAAATGTGTCAGGATCGGCTCACATACAGTTGTACACTCAAATATTGTTTATCAAAGAGCTCATATAGTACATTCTTGCTCACCATGAACCATTAACACAACAAACCCAGAAATTCGATTAAATGTTAGTTTATATAGTGCACTGTTCTCTGCCAGTTTTATTTAGTTTTGATGTTTTTGAGCCTTAATTTAATTCAGTATAATAACTATCCTCTGTCTTCTTTTCTCGTCATCATCCCTACTTTTAAAAAAATTTCACAGTTTCGTGTCAGAAATAGTCAATTAATAATCTTTGTCCAC
Organism: Ostorhinchus cyanosoma; assembly: GCA_029814465.1. NCBI lineage: Eukaryota > Metazoa > Chordata > Actinopteri > Kurtiformes > Apogonidae > Ostorhinchus > Ostorhinchus cyanosoma. The sequence continues at coordinate 33,044,427 of JAPTYQ010000003.1, forward strand.
TTTAACATTTCTGAAACATATCTAATACCAACGCTGAACCTGTGAGTTATTACAAGTTCATCTACCATGTGTGTAGTCAGTATTTTTGTGATGAAATGCAGGATTGGTGCAGGATTGCTTACAGACAGAATGGGGGCAGAACAGACTGTAGTTCAGTATCTGTGATGAATCAACAGCTGATCGTCAAGGCCAACGTCTGCAAACAGTCAAATAAAAGAGGCTCCACAAATCACAGAGGGATACATACTGACTGATCAGACCCGGTCCCACGAACGTGAATGTCTGTGTCATTGTTTATAAAGTTTCTGTTGTCGTCCGTCCACATCACAACACAAAACTCCACACAGTGAAAGTGGGCCGAGGAGGCCTGAGACGGACAGAAACGAAGAGAAAAGAAAAGAAATGGAACAAACTAAAAGACAAAAGTGGGAGAATTAAATCAACTAAGTCTTTAATGAAGTTGAGGAGGAGTGGGAGGAGATCGATAAGTCACTGAACTGAATTACTTCAGCTATATTTCAGTTTATTTAACCCATAAAGACCCAAACAGCCACTGGCAACCAAAACCGCCTACTGCTGTAAAATGTTTAATAACTTCTGACCCACTAAACCTATTAATATGTTGAAATAATTGGTGTAAAATGCATTTTATGGTCATCAGATATGACCCATTTGGACATTTGGAGGCTCCATAGTTACCATGGAAACACCTTCATCTTCTACAACATTAATTCACCAGTAAAACCCACGGACTTTGATAAATGACAGTGGATGGACACACTTGTTTTTACATTCTGTTAATGATATCTTTGTTGAAAAAAGTCACATTTTGTTCAGTTTTCTGTGTTTTGATATAGTAACCTTTGAATTTACTCTTGACTTTTCATGAACGTCTGCTTTAAGTAATTATGTAATTAATAATTATGAAATTAAATCTAGGAAAAACAGGATTTACAGTGAAAAATGCAAAATACAGAAGATAATGTTATAAGAAATCATTTAAGAAAAGTCAAATACAAAAATTCATTTGGGAACTGGCAAAAAATGATCACTGGGTCTTAATGGGTTAAACCATCATTTTTTTGACCAACTTTAAGTCTGTTGAACCCATCTTTTTAGTTGCTTTTACTTTGCTTTAGTTGAATGTCAGCTTATTTAAGTCTTTTTTATCCATAAAATTGTTTGATTTTACCATGTTTCAAACTTGTTTTAATTTTAGCCATCTTTTAGTGTAGTTGTACTGTCTTTTTTAATTTATTTTACTGGTTTTACATCCTTAATTCTGTTTATTTTAGATGTGCCCATCCCTCTGGAACAGGGTCAATCTGGACTCATCAGACCATGTGACCCTTTTCCATTGAAACACAGTCCAATCTTTATGTTCTCTACAAACTGATGGTTGTTTAAGAAATGCGAAGCTTCTCACTGCATCACTTGATTAAAGAATCTGTTGTAGCTGAAACATATTAATCACTGCATTAATTATACAGTGGAAGGATCTGAACTATTTACTTAGTAAAATCCAGGTGTTTTTTTTTTTTTACTAAGCTGTGTTTTATCACTGTATTTTTGTCGCACAAAACACTTGTAAATGTTTTTGTTATCTGTAAAATTCCTTGAGTTGCCTGGTTTAATATTTGCTTACAAAAGGTAGAAGCTTCATGAATACAACCACAGTAATTTGGACTTGTAGCTCATAATTGCCACACTTTCCCAAACCATCTGTTGTCCCCATCAGACCCTGACAACTCCCAACATGTTGGCACTCTGGAGCTCTCCAAACACTGACACAGATAAGAGACGTGGAAATTAACCAAATGCTTTTTCTTGAGGCATAAAACTAAGATCAAATATTATACGGAGTGATTCTGTGCTCTGAGATGCCCTGAGGTATGTCAGCGAAGATTTTCCCTTTCATTTAGAAGCGATGGAAGGCTCTTTTCGCATCTGCACCTTTTATTATGTGGATTACTCTGAACTAAAGGTTATTAGTCATGATAAGAATAGATGGTAATCCAATTAAATGTCAACATTTGCTCTTTGGAAAAAAGGGTTCATGGTGACGGGACTTAAGCTTTTAGGTCACGCATTATGAAAATGTAATTGTACTTATTAAATTCACCTTTCAATGCCTGATACGGTGATGTGCTCAGAAGATAATTAAGTGCACGCTCTCGCTATTTATATTTGATTTAGTGATTCGTCGTATACCCATATGAGTGTTTTTCTTGCTTTTACTTTTCATAAACATTTTTTTCCCCCGTCCTCTCGTGTTTTCTCGTGTCCGTGCTGTTTTATTGGCTGGAGTTTCTCCGTTCAATGGAGGAGCGTTAATGAATCACTGGCTCTGCATCGTAATGGGAGCCGTTAATGGCCACAGCAACGGTAAAGGTTATCATAAACACATTTGCCGTGCTTTAGTGCTTGAATGTGAGAGAAGATGAAGGGAAAAGGCTCATATGGAAGCTTATCATTTGCTCAAATGATCACTGTGGGTACGGTTTAATGGGCTGCAGGGGAGACATGTGCCAACGAGTTATTAAGAAAACACATGGAACTTCACAGACGTTTTATTTGTCTTTTAATGTGAAGTGCAGGACGCATTGTCTTATGTACCATTTTATAGTTTCTGTCATAAAATTCAGTACCTTCATGTCTAAAAGTACATTTTAAAACATTATTGTTACCCTTAAAAACTGATTGAAGACAAACTTTACATCTTACGTGAGTTGTCAATCAGATAGTTTACTCATTTGTCTCTTGAAAACGTTGACTGATCATTTACAATTAATCAACAAAACAATTACTATATAGATAATACTGTTCTATATCTTGCACAAATAGCAGTTTTAACACATGGATGAATTACTTTGGTATTTTTGCTGGATTTTGCGTTGCAGTTCTAATTATCGTAACACATCTATCTGTCTCAATGAATGTTAAGCTGTAATTAAAGAATTCAATGAAAATGATGGAAACTTAAATAGATGATTTGCATGAGGTTTACAATTGACTGAAAATTATTCATGTAATGTATTGGAATGATGTGATGTTATTTTAGTTGTTAATTAATTGAGACTCAGTCCCTTTCTTCTTATTTTCTCACACATTTGTGGACATTGTGCTTTGTCCACATCTGCTTTTAATCACATCATTATTTCATTCACTCCATATTACATTTAAAATGCTCTTGTCTCAGCTTTTTCTTGAATGCATTGCATAATGAATTTGAGGAACGGATATATATATAGAAAATATTTACAAATTAAATGACACCAACCACAAAAACACACATTCTTTTCTGCATTTCCACTTTTTCACCTCATTTTCCTTCACCACGATAATATAAACCTAACAATGGTTTATTTATACACATACAGTAGACATAATGAATAAGAGGAGTCATTTGCTGGCATGGAACACTGGCAGACATAAATAAATCCTGCATCCCACTCGGCTTGTTGTCTTTGTGAACAAAAATTGCACAGGGCAGATTTGACAGAACTTAACTCTACAAAGCCTCCCACTGAAAACTACCCTGGAAAGCAGAGGCATCATCCTGATGTGTCATGTGTTCTGGCAGATCAGTCTGGCACTGCTCCCATTCTAACTGATTTCCACTCAGATGTGATCGTCCTGAGCCAATCAGAGGCGTTTTTTGATATGGGGTAGGTCCAACGTGGTTTGACACAATGACAGGATGCCACCTGTGATTCCAGGGTTGGCTTTAGTCCAGGAAAGAAAACCTACCAGTCCTACTTCCATGACTGGCTGTCGTCATCGTATACAGCTGCTCAGAAATATATTCAGTTGCATTTAATGAGGTTGGAATCATCAGTGAAGGCTGTACATCGCATGTCATACAGATACAAATAGAGTTTTATTGATCCCCAGGGGGCAGTTCACTTTTACCATCATCTCAGTAAAAAGAAAGAAAATGAAACAAAAATGACTAATAATGCATCCATGAATCATCAGACTGAAGTGCTGTAGATTCTGATGGCGGTTACAAATGTCAGAAAAGGACAAATAAATAAAAGACAAAGTAAATTTTCATCTGAAGCAGCCAGATCTGATTTCACTGCCTCGTGTTACATCAGAAAAGAATAAAAGACTCTTCCTAAAGGATTCATTGATGAGAAACATTCCAATATTTCTGACAAGATTTAGTAAGTTTAATTCACCATCTGACTCAATGTCCCATGTGTCATTTCTGACTGGCAGTACATCTGTCTGTTAATACCCCTTGGAAATAAATACATGTAATGAGAGATCCCAGACTAATTCACATCTTAAGTCTTGTGACAAGCAGTATAGAATTTAAATGGACCTATGGAGACAAAACTCCATCTGAATTTATGTTGTGGCTGATGACAAGAGGCAAATCAATGTAAGAATTTTAGGTTGAATTGTGCCACCATTTCATTTTTTCATGAAGTAGATGAAGACATGCCCGTTACATCTGAAATATATATAAGGTGACTGGAGCATGAATATTATTTTTTTACTGTTGTTCTGTGACACAGGAAGTGATATTTAACTCCTAAACATGAATAGATGTACTATATGCGCACATTAAAACCCCATCAACAGAGCAGGAGTCCAGTCATGAGTGTGTGCAGGTTTCATTTTTTATAAATTTATCCAGGTTTCATGCACTGTTGTGTCTGCATGTAAAACTGTTTGGACACACGTTTCCATGGATATGCCTCTCACAGCACAAAATGCACACAAACGTACACAGTCACTGCAGGGATGTAATGTTGCTAGGCAACATGTCGAAGACAATAGGGAAGTGCAATTGGTTTAGTGCTGATTCAAAGGTTAGAGGGTGTTGGAGTTCCACCCGGGCTGACCTTCCCATCAGCCCCTCCGTCGGCTGCTCTTGCCTCTGTTCCCTCCAAACATTGTGAATGTATAGAACCATGTGAAGAAGGACAAAGGCCTGCGCAAGTCAACACTTATGCCATTTAACTGGGGCAACAATGGAGTCAATAGGGCTTTTATCTCAGGGGGCTTGAAGCGTTTCACCTCATTCTGGAGCCTTTGTACCTCATCGAGTCCTTGAGTGTAACCCTTATTCAGAAAACTGACATGATACTAGTTAATACTCGCTAATGAGGGTTTAAAAAACCTAAGAAACAACCTCTAGAGATTTGTATTTTAATAATGCCTGCTATAACTAGTTGATGGTTGTCGGGCAATACCTGCAAGTTTTCGCTAATGAGATCGGGGCAGATATTCTCAGTGACAGATATTCTCTACTGACTGCTGTTATACATCTGCATCTGTTAAAGTGCGTTATACTCAGGTTAGCCGTCTGGTGAATGATAGCGTTGGATTAGAAGATGTTAAACAGTCAACCAGATCTAAAACCTAAAAAGTATTCAACGTGACAGAGCTTGATGATCAGCTGTGATTATATTCAGGATTTAAGGTGGTATTACTGTATAAAAGATGAGAAAGGATGGCTTGGTATAGTTCACACTGGCCCATATGCAAAAATATACAACAGTTAATATTCTGATGCTGCAAAAATGGGAAGGGAAGGAGATTCAGACTGGTAGACAAGTTATATATTGTTCTTTTCGTTCGGAACAAAGTCGTCCTTGTGTTAAAATCTACTCTGGTACTCAGCTTGTAGTAATTGCAGTTAAACATAGAAACCCAGTCTCATTAAATCAAGTGACGATAGATTTAATTCTGGTTAAAATCAGGTCAAATATGAAAAAAAATCAGCTTTAGGCAAGTCACTCTGAATATGCAGCCATTTTATTATCTTTTGTGTCTTGAAACTTCATGCAGATTGAACTTCGTCTGGGATTGAAAGGTCACATTTATAGATGATTTAATTGGTTAATACAAAGACTTTTAAACATTTGTCTCCTGACCAAGAGGCAGAAACTTAATCTCTAAAATAAAGTCAATGCACAGGAATCTTTAAGTTGTAATACTGCTGATGCCCACTAGGAGTGACTCCAAAAAGACCCAGCTGCCATTGACTTATATTAAATTTCTCCAAATACTCAGTCAGTATTTATTTATTTTTTTCTCTAATAGTTGCTCCAAACTCCTCTGTGTATTTGGAACCTTTAAGATGTAATCTGGTGATGCATTTTAATTTTTTTCTCCTTTAATCAGATCTCAGGTTTTAAAAAATGCCTTGTGCGTATGACAGTTCGTTCTCATGCTGAGTCAGACTTTTGAGGTGTCAGTTTACTTAATAAAACACTTTTTTTTCTTCTGACAGGCACGTTAGTGTTGGTTGTGGTTCACAGGATCCATCAACAAAGCTCTAAAATTACTTTATCACTCAATGCTTCATGGAGTTTACTGTTTTTCCAAGTCAGTAAGCTAGTGTTCACCTTGGAGCCTCTCATGCTCATAGTTCCACCCTTTTTGCCAAATATGGTCACTTCCAGGTCCAGAAAGGTCCAGATTCTGAAGTCTTTTTAGACTGTAACGTGCTCTAGGATGATTTGATCTTTAGTCATGATGACCATAACATTACTGGTCAATAATAGAAGTATTTTCTTGATGGCTGAAGTTTTTTCCCTAACTCATTGACTTAATGTTGGTTTTGCAGCAAAACATATGTTAATTATGGTAGCGGTGAAATTTAGATGCAAATGATGAGGTATTTTTGTAAGTTTGACTCCGACAAAGATGCCATTTTTGTCTTTTTAATCTTAAGATGATAAAGTTTGGAAAATTGTTGAATTACATTTGCAATACCAGAGTTTTTTCTCCAATTTATCATATTTACTCTTTTAATTTAAGTTTTTCTTGTGTGCCACTAACAAAGTGTGAGTTGAATACTGCTAATTACGATGAAAGATACAGTTATGATTTTGTTCTTAGGGTCTTTGAAGTGTAGTCTATAATTTTATGACCAAGCAACCTCATCTGCAAATATAGGAAACCATCACTGATCACTGCTACCTTCATATGTGTTTTTAAGCTACTAAAAGCTCTTGATTACATAGCATGGATGAATTATGGTGCAGTATAATGTGTTGTCATTTTTAATCCAGTTAGTTTATAATCTGATTTATCTGTCCAGACTGGAATCTTACAGTAATGCTCTCAGTCGGGTTTGAGCCTTGGCTTCCTGTCCCATTTGGTCTGTGGTGAAAAGGAGCTGGAGCTGATTACATCCAGCTGGTCTTGTCAGATCTCATCGTTCGTGGATATGCATCTGTCTTCATGAATCACTAAGGCCACGCTTGTCACCGGGCGAAAAGTCTTATCTGTATCTGTGTCTGCAGGTGGTTCAGCAACTTAATTTTGGAAACTTAGTGGCTTAAAATGCCTTTCTTTACATGTTAAAGATACCACTTGAACTGCTCACTGTAAAGTAAATGTCTGAAGTCCCTTCTTTCTTTTGGGCTTTCACATAGCCTGCTGCTGACTTTCTGCCTGCGAGCTACATTTCTTTGTTTACCTATTGGTAATAGATTTTTGTGGTGAAGCCTCTCTACGTTCCCCGGTGAGTCACTGACATTTGCGCAGTGCCCTTGAGCGTAGAAACAAAGCCGAGGTCTTTGTGCCATAATAACAGTGTGTTGGTGGGTGAGATGCCGAGTTGTCGAAGATGCAGTAAGCAAACACGTCGAGCGCCTGCTTATATTAATGGTGAGCGCAAAACAAAAGGAGTTTGGACAATTTCAATATGTCACATGACAATAAAAGAACTTGGGAAACATAAACCTGAGATTTTCTTTACAATAAATAGGAGTTCTATTTTTTTCTTTTGCAATAATTATGACTCTCAAAGTTAGACACATAGAGCAGTTAATAAACAGGTGAATAAAAACATTGTTGGATTTTTATCTTCTTGCACAAAGCAAAGTAGACAACAGAGGACATTAATTAATATGCACATTTGCTATTCAGCCCCATCATTTCAGTCATGATTTATTGGGAAAAGTTGTGTGGCAACAAAAAAAGCAACAGGTGGTCAGTTGGATTCAAGGCTATGGAGGCTGAGAGGCTCTGGAAAGTCCTGTGCAGCAAATAAAAATGGATAAAATCAAAGTTAAAGCAATGGAATTTACAGAAAGATTAAGTAATAATTGGTTCATGGTTGGATGCTTGTCCTGCTGAGCCTCTCGTGGCTTGATGGAGTTGGACGTCCAGGGCTACTCTCTGCCACTCTGCCTCATTAGTTGAATTGATTAGGGAACGCAGTTATTGATACGCCCACAGGGGAAAATGATAAATGATGCCACTTTAAGCGCAGAGGTCACGCACAACCTGATCATTGGAGGGTGGACTGCTGCAGGCGAATACAAGAAACAACTGACATTTTCTATGTAGTTTTGTGCGAAGTCAATGATATTACAAGTATATTTTCTATTTGACTACATAAATGCCTGAAGAGATACCATATTTACTCTCATGTATGTACTTATGTTTAATGTTCTGGAGGCATTTGTCATGTCATTTCCAACCAGTAAAGGCAGAACCTGTTTTGTTCTTTTCATGAACTGATCAAGAATGTTTTGGATTAGTGGTTCACTGTGCATGTAGAGATACATAACATTAGCAGCAAACTGTGGATTTGAGAGGCCTTAAAACAGAGTAAGTCCTGTTTTAACTGACAGACTTCTGTGAAAGGTTAGAAACTGGTAACTGTGAGGTTTCATTTAACATCAAACCTCCTGTGATATTGTCAGATGCTGCACTTGGCATCAATGCATCAACATAAAACTTTAAAACGGATTGTTTTATACTATATTTGTGTTGATGAAGTCTAATTCACTTCATCGTAGAGCTGAAAAACAGATGAACACTCATTCACGTTCACACCTATGGTTGATTTCTGGTGACCAGATAACCTATTAAAGTAATTTATAGTTTGCTAATTATTATTAAAATAGTTTAGTTTTAATTTGTTACCCAGGTGTAGGTGTTATTATCATGTAACTGGAAGCAGATTTTAAAGGTGAGGTCCTGGCCTGGTTTGATTGTTTTTATGTTTGTGAACCTGCAAAGTGTTTTATAGGAGTCAAAAAGAAACAGCATGACTGAGACACTGGATAGCTGAAGTAGAAAAACAGATGTGGGAAGTAAATGGCAGTTTTGTCGTCGGTTTATTATTTACTGTTTTCTGTGGAAGAACAAGAGAATTCTGTCTGCATCACATTGAGTCACATTGTATTGATTCAAGTCATGTTGAGTCACATCATACAATAATAGGGCTAAATTGTATCGTATCTCTTTGGTAGTTGATTTATGTGTCTTTGTTGTGTCATATTGTTGTCAGTGCGTTGTGATGTGTCTTAAATCAGCCTCAGCAATGGAGACGCATGTCCTCAGTAGATGCACATGTAGCGGGCGTACGCCAAGTTCCTACTCCTGTGTTTGTGGAAGGAGATGAGGATGACATCTGCCTCGCCAAAGGGGGATTTATTCTCTATAAAACACACGAAAACCAGAACAGCAACTTCTCATGAACAGAAAAATTGAACGCACAGCACAGCAGACTGAGTGAAAAACTGCCACGTTGCTACTTGAGTTTAATTTAAGATCGTCAACTTAGCATATTACATAATGTGCTGTACTCTATAAAAATAAGCACATAAATAAATGCAAATAAATGTGTCAACAACAGACAGCACATCTGAACTTTCCTAGTAAAATATGCACCTCCTTTTAGTATTTTTACCTCATTTCAACACTAATACTATAAATGGGAACACTCGAAAGCCTAACCTCTCCTCACAGGGTCTAGAAACTGAGTGAGGAAGATACAAATCTGCTGGAAATAATGATGCAGAAGATGTCAGAGGTGGTTCAGTGTAAATACAGATCGCCAAAATACATGCTCCCCAAAATAAACGTAGAAATAACAAGAAACAAACACCAAAAATTGATTTGGTGAAATATAAAACTGTTACAATCACACGTCAGTTAGATACACACATTGTGACGTTGATGCTGGATCGATATATCGCAGTGTTGAGTGTCAGAGAGGAAGATGAGGAAGAAGCACACGCCTGTTTTCAGTCCTGCTTCATCAGAGTGAAGATGATGAACAGGAACGACGAACACACGGCCTCGTCATTTTGTCCTTCAGATCCTGTGTTTGTGCACTCTGTTTAAACTGCAAACTGTAATGTTTGTTCAACCCCCCCCCCTTATCCCCCCCACCCCCCCACTGTAAATATCACTTAATGTGATTGTGTGCAGCGGTGGAATGCTGCTCTGCTTGTCTCAACACGGTCGACGGTGTTTATTATTGTACATTCACAGAGCTGGAGTGTGTCTGTCCTGACTCAGAGCTGACAGGGCTGCTTTCACTCTGCTCCTGTCAATTTTTATCGTTTTCCTTTTAGGTTTGACTCTTTTTATCCAGCTGTCAGTCAGTCTTAACATGTCGGGGGGAATAAGAATAGACACTTAGGTGCATTTGTGTCTTACCTTAAGTGAAAACCCATCTTCTGCAGCTATAATTAGAAATCTTGGGTTTTTTTTAGGATGTATTTAGCTGTTGACTTATGCACCAGTGCAGTGTTGCACATGGAGAAACCGCACTATGTTGTAGAAGTAAGTTTTGAGAATATCACATACCTTTCATGTGCTGTTGTTTCATTAAATACAACACTGGAAGCAGATTCTTAAAAAGTATTGATTAAGTGGTCTTTCTCTACAGAGTATCCTCTTTCCTCTACCGAGTTATTTGACTGCAGCAGTTTTAATAATTTAACACTAAATTAGCACCCTTTATAGACACATATTTTGACTGGTAAAAACAATGCTTGGCTGGTGGATATTAATTTCTAGCTAATTAGTCTTGTGCGCCACAGTGTCTCCGTAGAAAAATAAAAGTACATCATGTTTTTTTACGACAATGTACATGTGCATAAAATCCTTGTTGTAAAAGAAGCAGAAGGTTAATATTCAAAAGCTCAAACATTTCCTGAATCCCCCAGACTGGCTGCAAACTATGTGTGAGTGAAGAGAACGCTCTCTGCTTCCTAAACATCCACTGTGGAGGTGCCCTTGAGTGGGACATTGAGCCCCCAGCTGCTGCAGCAGCAGTACAAGGCTGTGCTTGTACTGCACTGCTGCTGGTCTAAATGTGTCTGAATGTGCAGCTGGGACTCTCCATGAAAGAGAATCAAGCTCACTAAAACCCTGCTTGATAAATAAAGGTTTCACAATGCATTCCCAACCCCAGGTGACTTGGTTTTTTGCTTGTTTCACTGTGATTTCCTAACAAGCTGTCACAGGAGATTATGGCTACTATCTCAGCCACAACTGACAAACACCCACTCAGTTCAAACATTAGTCACATTCAGCATTTCTGCGCTGGAGCACGACTGCACAGCCGCTCGCAGTTTTTCTCTGAGCTGAGTTCTACACTGCAGCCCTGGGCAAGGAAACAGCAGCCTCACACCTCTGTAGCCACCAGTCAAAGTTCCTCTATTTTATGTTTCAGGCGGTGTGTGTGTGTGTGTGTGTGTGTGTGTGTGTGTGTGTGTGTGTGTGTGTGTGTGTGTGTGTGTGTGTGTGTGT
>JAPTYQ010000003.1:33066096-33083431 GCA_029814465.1 Ostorhinchus cyanosoma
AGAGAGAAAGAGAGAGAGAGAGAGAGGGAGAGAGCGAGAGAGAAGTAGAAGAAGAAAGTAATGAGTGTGCAGTAGGTGACATTGACCAGAGTACACTAGTTCTGTCCTTCAGAGTATGATAGCACGGTCTGTTAGATAGAGATTATGCATTTTATTCCATTAATAGAGTATGCTCATTATCACTGTTTGATTAATGTTTTCCATTTCAATTTCACTAATTCCTCAGAGAAGGAGGAGGGTAATGTTTGCATCGGTACTTGTTAATCCAAGACGACTGAATAAAAAATTATTAAAACATTTACTGAATGAAATACATTTAAATGATGTCTGATAATAGGAATACAACGGAGCTTTTCCCTTTCAGCTTGAACGTTTTTCAGTAAACCAGTGAATTAATCAACTCATCTGCTGCCATTGAGCAAAGTCAGTGAAACTTAAGCAAACATCAGTAACAAGTTCCACTTTTTGATTTTGTGGGAGCCAAGGGGATATGCCAATTATTAGAATGTTTAATTTATGGGTTTTTAATTATTGCTAATTACCTCAGCTGAGTTTATGTGATCACTGCCATCTGTCTGTCGAGCAAGATTTTCCGTCCTTGCAGGAAGTTGCGATGTTGCAACAACTGACGCAAATTTAGCCACATTTTGGTTTTTTTTGTTTTTTATTTGTTGCTTTGTGTTAGTTTCATCAATCATACATTGACAAACCTTCGCCCGTTATTGCTTGTTGTGAAGAATGACACAGTTTACTGAAAAGATAGCAATTAGCCATGCACATTTTAATGTTTTATCAGTTTGTATTTGCTGTTTTGACTGTGAGTTTTAGCTTAAACAGATTTTCGTGTTTTGTGAAAATTCCTCATCCATTTCTTTATTTACACTTTCACACATTTTTTTCCTTTTTGATAAAATAAGCACATTTTTATTCATTGGGGCAACATGCCTTTGAAACAAATCACATTTATTTTTGCAATTTTCACTTAATCCTTCAATCCTGCAAAAAGCCACCGTGAATCCAGATATTTTAAGCTCCCAAAATAAAGTAATCCTGAAGGGTCTGGTTATTTGTGACATGAATCACTTACTGTTTTCAGTTTATCTATGCAGATTTTATCTCCCACTATTGAGTAAACCATAAATAATAAATGGTACAGACTTGCATCTGTGGAATCCCACTATTATCCAGTAATATCTCTTCTTCCGAGGCTGGTTTTACTGGATTTTGAAGGAAAAACAAAGATGATTTAACAGATCTGTAACAGCAGGAGAGTGTATTTGACAGTCTGTGGTCAGGTTTTGGATTACTGGTTGCTAGTTTTATATGAAAGCTGACAAAAAAAACCTATACACTAACATTAGCCATGCCTTTTTAATTACTGCATGCCCTCCTGTTGTGCTTTCTGCTCGTATTCAGCAACATTTGGCGTGGTTCCAGTGAGGCTGTGGGTTTGTGGGTATGTGTGTGTCTGTTCTGCTGATGCAAGTGTGTGTCAGTATTTACACAGTAGACCGACTGACAGTGGTCGCCACCTCCCACAGTTTTAGTCGTGCTTCTGATTTTTCTCTGTGTTTTAGTCTCAAGTCTAGAAATATTTGATGGTTAGCGTGTATCGGCTATTTAGAGAGCACAGTAAACAGAGAAAGTCAACAGGACCTTATTTAGGAAGGCTGACATATTTGTTCTGCTGTGATATGGCTCATTCAGTGGAGAGGATAAGGCTGAAAATAAGAAAAAGATGGAGAGCAGATAGTCTGAATAGATGATAACACAGAATAGCATGAACAGAATCTGTATTAGATCAGTGTTTCCCAAAGATGGAGGACTTAAGGGTGGATGACAATAAAGATTTTTAGATATACCAATATTGGTGATTCTCATAAGTGGTTCTATGTAGTATTGATTTTCCAAACTTTCACAAACAGGGGTAAGTCTAGTACCAGAGCACATTTAGGAGCAAAACCACCAATGAATCAATTCTATTTTATTTATTTTGTTCGACCTTTATTTTACCAAGTAGAATCAATTGAGAACAGCTTCTCAATTGTCCTATATCCTTCAATATCCTTCTCATTTACAATGATGACCTGGCAAGATTCCCCAACAGCCAAAGACAAAGACAAAACAAAACAAAAGAAAAATAGATAAAAGGAAACAGTACAGATGAATCCAACACTCACAACCAATGGTGAAGAGACTATGAAGTTAAAAACAACATAAATAAGTACTAGTGTATGTGGAGAGAACAGAAGGGGAGTCAACACGTGCAACAGTCAACTAGAGAATGTTGTAGTTTCTGTTTAAACATACGAAGTGATGGGAGAGCTGAAAATTTAAAGGAGTTTTGAAGGGAGTTCCAATCATTTGCTGCAGAAAAAAGGAAAGGAATTCTGGCTGAAGACTTTTGGAAGAGATAGAGGAATGAAATCTCAGGACCTCAGTAGGTAGTTATTGTGGGAAAGGGCCAAAAGGTTGGACAGGTATTGAGGTGTTTTCCTTAGAAGAGTCTTGATAAATAGAAACCAATGATGAAGTCAGCTGGTGTGGAGGGAGGGCCAGGCTACCAAGCCTGTATTCACAGACGGTATCAGTCACTGAATAAAGTTCAAAGCTCATTATTTACACACATCTGTATTACAGTATCATCAAGTTTTCTTCTTCAAACTAAAACTCATAGATGCTTATTTTAAGTCAAAATTACACCGCGTCTTATAATCCCCACGTGCTGCATTAGCTGATAGTTTACATTGTAGCTCTGTTAGCTTAGCTCTGTTGTTAGACAGAAAACAGCCACAGTAAAACCACTAATCACCTCTGTTTTCTGTTCGGTTTGTGTTGTCAGTAGCTGAACTAAAGATCTGTGTAGAATCGACCAAACAGAACCGTGGATGGACAAACAGCAACTTAGCAAAGATAATAACATTACATAATAGCTTTAATATTTTCTTATCATATTTTTTATTGTTCATAAAAAGATTTGACAGACTTAAGTAAATTCTGATTATGGCAGATGATATTAAACAATGTTCTGGTCAGACGGTGTTTTGGCCTGGAAGAAAGCGAAAAATGAAAAGTTCAGAATCCATCAGAGTCAATTCATTCCTGTTGATCTGAGTTTTTTCTGACCTTGAATGTTTTTTTTTCCCAGCTGACCTCAGTCCAGTTTGTGAGCGTTTAGTGATTAGGCTGTGGGGTGTGGATCGGGATGGGCCGTAGTGATAAAGGTCAGTTTTGACAACACAAACTACGTCAGTGTTCCTGTGAAAACTATGAACCGCTCCAAATAACACAATCCAGCATGACATCAGTGGTTAGAACAGAAAACATCGACATATTCACTTGAATCAATGACAGGAGTATGCTCTTAACTGTTTTTAATTTCAGGAAATTCTAAGGTTGAATGTGAGTCATCTTTCACACTTTAATGTGTTCCTTATAAAACTAGATCTGATAGATAAAACCTTAGTTATAATTTTATGCTGTGAATATACACGTCTCTTTTGTCTTTTTGAGATTTTTTGTTCACATTATCAGCTACAACACTAGTGTTATTCAGTGTGTAGCGTTTTTTGTGACTCTTGCAATTATATTCTGAGCACACAGGAGACAATAAAATCTGGATTCTTCAACTCACACTCAAGACCAAAATCTCCCAGTATTCATATTCATTTGTTTCTTCCTTCCTTCCTTCCTTCCTTTGTTTGTTTCTTTGTTCCTTCATTTGTTTGTCGCATTTCGATTCTCAGTGATGTTGAGAATACAGGAAATAATTAATACATAGAAACAATCACATATAACAAACAGAAAAAAACACATTTTTAAACAGTTTCCATCGAAAAACCAAAGTAGTTTTAACTCTAGTTTTAAGCTGATCTATAGGGACAGTAGTGTTCAGGTTTGTTGCATGTTGTAAAGTGTTCCAGCTAAATACAGCAGAAAAACTAAACGCAGCTTTTCCAATTTTATTTTTTGCCTGAGTAACTTAGAACCTCAGCCAATCACATGTCCCCTGGTGTATGTGACCACTTAACCATGCCAGCATTTTTTGGCCAAATCACCTCACAGTGAGTTTTATTTTGAAGGTCTTGCAGAGATCTGTCTTTAATGTGATGTGAACATGACTGTGATGCTGAAGCAGTGTTCAGGATGAGCCCTGACCCCTCCTGTCTGGATCTAAGCCCCTCTGTCCTGTCAGTCCGTACTGAGGGGGAAACAGAGCCCGTCTAAACTCTTAGCCTCCTGCTGCTCTGTTATTCCAGACTGGCTGTGAGCTGCACCGTCCAGCAGCGTACACACTCCAAACCTCCAATCTGACAGCTGCAGCTGCTCCCTGCAGCCGCCTGATGAGGCCAGTTAACACTCACTGATACTCTCCGATAGTGGCCGAGGACACACGGACACTGCAGGACGTCTCAGTGGTTTTTAATGGAGATCTGATTAGTAGAGCCACAGAGGACCCAGTCAAACATCAGCTCATGGCTTTAAGCTCAGTTCCACTGCATATTTGAATTCTGTGAACACTGGGATCATTCTCATTCTTAAACCTGTTTAAAGCCATGTAGTCAAACTTGCACCTCTATATGATCATCCATCCGTTCAGTTTATTCATCCCTTTAACCCAGGGGTGTTAGTCTCATTTTATTTCAGCGGCTTCATACAGCCCATAACCTATGAATAATAACTACAAATTTTTGTTGTTGTTTTAGTACAAAAAATAAAAGTGCAATTTTAACAATATTATCCATTAGCTTCTCATTTACATGTGTGTTACAACTTACAGATCACAGTGAATCTACAGACACAAAACATTTAGTAACAGCTAGAGCTGGGCAATATAGGAAAAAATCATATCACGATAATTTTTTAGATCAAATCTGTTTGTTTGTGACACCTGATCTAAAATGACACCTGTAACTGTGACACCCTTAACAAACCTTTACATATGCTGTCTCAGAATAGATAAAAATTGAACATATGTGCATGCACACTAAAATTGCAGTATTATTCTGAATTTTACAGGTGTCAAATAAACAGCATATTCCACCTTAGGAAAATGAGCGTTTTCCAGCTCACGTACATGGGATGTAATGATATTATTCAGTTTTATGTGGATTCTTTGGACGTGTTTTCAGCGCATTCACAAAATGAACACATGCTTCTATTTACGCTCAGTTGGAGTAAAGACAAAGATCCACTGTGCTTGAAATGGATGAAAAGTCCACAAGCACACCTACTGTTAGACACTATAACAGAGGATACTAACGGGCTTATGCATATGAGCAAATATCGAAATGTCAGCCTTTTCCAGAGGGTGTTTGAAAAAAGAAAGACTGAGGCTCAGTTCACACAGTGGGAAACTGCATGTTACCAGGAATATTAGAGTCTTTTTCATTCTCATCTGCCATGTAAACAGCTTTCCAAATTAGAGGAAAACAGACAAATATTAGGCTGCATGTAAACATTGAATGAGGTTTATTGCATTTCTGACAATTTTCTGAAAATGATCATGGTTATTGACACTGTAAAAGAAGCAGACATCATCCAAAATTAGTATTACACCACCTTAAAAAGAATAACCACCCATTCTTAGGGAACATCAATGTATTAATGTTAAAATTGTGATTGGACTTGATTCCATTATAAACAACACACATGTAACATTTCATCATACAATCCCGTTGTGTTGTTTTCAATATGTTTTGTGCAAAAAAAAATATTAAAGACAATGGCATTTTTCCAATTTGCTCTAAATATATACACATCACCTTGTGCATCTCCGTGTGTTTGCCTTATGTTCTATGAGAACTGTAGAGCTATTCTCTTATCCATTCAGTGTATTTGTTAATCAGATGATTCATTGTTATGACGGGACACAGAGGTTGTGTTCACAGGCTGAGGGATGACACCATAATGCAGGAGGATAAAGGATTAGACCCATAGCTTCTGTTACACACAGACTGCATCATAATCTATTAGCATCAGCCATGATGGGATTACAGCCTGTTAATGAGCCGACACAGGCTAGCCACGGATCTGTTTTATGGCTTCCAGCATTAACGTACCGCCGCTAACCCATGTGAGCGGAGGTGTCTCCTCGTCTGCCTCCCCTTTCACATCTGCACACATCCTTTGTTGTAACAGAAAGCGTCCTGTTTGTTGCCTCGTGTGGTTTGCGAAGCGTTGGAGGTCTGTTTGTCTCTCAAGCAGCAGAGAGTTAATGACAGAATAACAAAAGGAGGAAGAGGAGGAGATGAAGGAGGGCAGACAGGAGTCACAAAGTAAGCAGAAAAGGGAACATGACAGGCCTGCTCAGCAAGATTGGTTTTAAGTAAGCAGCGAGGTCAAAGGTCACCTCTTAATGATCCTCTGGCTGTTGTTGGGCTCTGCTGAGAGAACGGATGACATGGAAGATTTTCATGCTAAATGTCAGTGAGTGAGGATCACAGCGGTCCTCTCCTTCTACACTAACATGAGCATGGAACTGGAGATACTTTGTTATAATTCACACAAACTCACCATGAATGTCACAGATATTTCAGAGATGGTTTTAGATGTTTTATTCCTGTGGCATAAAGTTTGACACCCTTTATGCTGTATTTTTACAACCTAAGACAATTGTTTAGTGAAATGTCTCCCTATTCTGAGTCTGTGTGAGACATGAGGCATTCAGGGACATCAGACTTAGACAGTATTTGTCATTCCAGATTTTACATCAAAAATGAAATTTTGCTACGGTTGGCTCAGCAGGCAGCAGCAATAAATACAAACAGGCACAATATAATACAGTCTATACAAGGTAGAATAACTAAACATCTAAAAAGTATAAAATATAGAAGATAGAATACATATGCATAGAAAAATTATAGAATATAGAAGATAGAATAAATATGCGCAGAAAAACTGTGAGTATAAAATACTGTGGTTCTCTGATTTAAAAAAAAAATACAATTGTCAGTACTGAATATTGCACAGTTATCAGGACATCATGCAGAATCACAACAGAGTCCATGGTTTATGTTTTCATCCTGAATTCGCACCTAAAAAGGCCTCATGTAATATACTGCATAACTACAAACACCCCACAAAAGCAAAATCTGCATTGTCTTTATCAGCCTGTTCTAACACATTAGATCCAAACTGAGACTCAAAGCAGCCGATTGAGTTAAAGATGGTCGACTACAGGTGTTTTCAGATCAGTCCAGTTCATCTAAGGCCTTCATTACATACAAAATGAGTGATTTGGCAGATTCCTGAGGACCAGATGGGCCCTTCACCGCTGATTAGAAAACGCTAATGTGGAATTTAAAACTACAGCCTCTTTGGTTCCTATGAACTATTTCCATTATTAATTCAATGTTTTCTCACTAGATTTATAAAGGTTTTATTAAACATTATCTTATCATATTTAAAAACAGTTGAAAATGTTTGCCATGTTCACATTCTAAATCACCAATATACAGATCATTGTTATATATTTATTACAGTTGACTGCGCTGGTGTTTGTTGTAGCTTCAGATTTAGCCGTAGAATGATAATAACAGGACATTAACCCTTTGATATTTGCTCTTTTCTTGAAACTTTACACCTAACTCTCACTAGCATAAGAAGTCAAAGTCTGTACTTAATATGTGTTTTAAATGATATACGTAGGCAGCTCAATTGTAACCCATCCCCAAAAAAATGGACTCTGTGGATTTAAGAGACTAAGTCAAATTAGGCTGTTCCAGGAAAATCAACAAATTGAATCATCTGTCAAGAGACTCCGAAACTGATAAACAGATTTTAGAGAAAAAAAGACCTTTTCATTTATTTATTTAGAAAAAAGGGAAAGAGGTAAAATAAAAATAAAAAAAAAATGCAGTTTAGAAATCCACCTGACAGTGAGAGCTCGTCTTGAACTGATGAAAGAAGCTGCAAGGCGAAGAAACCAGGGTTGGGTTTTATTTTTTTTATTCAGCACAGTTTTAAAGGTTTTTAGGTGTTTTTTAGTTTTTCAGTTTGTTTGTTTTTAATTTCACCTAAAGCTTTCAGTTTTTACCCTCTGTCCTCGCCACAGGGTATTGTCATCAATTCATTGTCCGTCCATCTGTCCGTCCGTTTGTGCAGAAACTCTGGAATGGACTGGAGGCCGAGAGTTTTCAAGTGCGGGCACGTTATGTTAGTTTTTATTTTTTAATTTTGTGGAATTGACTTCTTTGATTTAGTATTCATTTAGTTTTAGTTATTATGGGCGGTGCCAAAACCTGAATTTATAATCTCTTCTTATAAAAAAGGTTAAAAAATAAATAAAAATTATGGGAAGGAATGCTGCTAGGACCCACAAAAAAAGTTTGTTCAAGGTGCTCTTTGGAGAAAGGGATTCATTAAGTAGATGACAAACAGGAAGAAAACTCCTAGGCACTCTTTCAGCATTAAAATGCCTTAATTCTCGCGACATGGTCATGCATAGACCTTCAAAAACACTTCAACGTATTTCGGCTTCAAACCCTCATCAGGAAGTCAAAGAAAACAGATTTGACCTCCTGATGAAGGCTTGAAGCTGAAACAGGTTGAAGTGTTTTTTAAGGTCTATACATGACCATGAGACCATGAGAACAAAGGCATTTGAATGCTGAAAGAGAGTGCCTTGGAGTTTTCTTCCTGTTTGTCATAAAAAAAAGGTAAATTGAAAGATTCAGGACATCAAATATGATCGCATGTTCACATTAGTCCCATATTTATTCAAAGCGTTTTCGTACTTATTCACCTAGGTGACTTTCTGAAGAGGGCTAAAACTCATTTTACCAGCAGTTATATTGTCTTTTAATATGTGTTGTTTTTCATTCTTTCATTTTATTTTCATTTCAATTTCAATCAAATAGCCTGTTTTTTCACTGGTATTTTCACATCTGAACTTTAATAACCCTGATTCCCATGACTCTGTTTTACCGAACTGTGTTAATGTGGCTGAACTAATAACTGAAACGCAAACCAAAAAAAAAAAAAGGGGGGAAAGAATAGTCGAATGTTGGGATTGAACCGACAAATATGATCCAGCAGACAGATTTATGAGTCAGACCGAGCCCTAAAATCAATACAACGCCCGCTTTAGAGCATCCTGAGGTCACATCATGGTATTGTTTCTGAACTTTTCGCTCTGTGTGTGCGTGTGCGTGTGTGTGTGTTCAGGTGACGTTCCGTACAAGGATCTACCACTGTAACATCAACAGTCAGGGTGTGATCTGTCTGGACATCCTGAAGGACAACTGGAGTCCTGCCCTCACCATCTCCAAGGTCCTGCTGTCCATCTGCTCCCTGCTCACTGACTGCAACCCTGGTGAGAACAGACACACACACTCACACACACACTCTATACTTGTCGTATGTCCCGTCCACCGTGTGACAGGTTGACTGACATGTCCTTTCTGTGTGGATAATGTACAGAGCTGTTGCAGGCGCGCTCTGACAGCCTGAGAGGTGATGGAAAACCGCTTTAAACCTGAAGCTTTGAACACATCACAGTTGTAACATTTCTGCGACTTTGGCTTTTTATGAAGAGGTTTTCTGTTCTTTAAATATTCTGAAATGATGTTATAAAACCGTGGTTGTTACAGAAACAGGTACACAACGTCTTCAAGACATTTACCGTAGGACTTCTGCTGCCTTGGTCATATTACAGTGTTTAAAAAAATTCTCCTATCTGGTGCCTAAATGAATAAAAAACACATTACAAAAGGTTGTGGCAGGATAAGAATCTCCTCTGCAGCTTAGAATCAGATTATTCACAGTATTTTTTGGTAGTGATTTAATTTCCCTAGTGAGTAACAAATGAAGGAAACACAAGCCGCACAAATTAAATGTCCACGGCGTCATCTGTGGACACTTAAGAAAAGAAAAATGAGTATTTATTTATTTAATACAAAAATCATTTTGATGTTCTATTTGATTATTAGCAATGCAGAACAATCCCGAACACATTTTATTTTGAAATTAAAAATGTAGGAAGTGCATGCATACAACAGATTATGATTCCAGGTACTGAGCAAGGGTTGAAACAGTAGCGCCAACATACTGAAAATGCACTGATATATGAACGTATATCATTAGCATTAGCTTTTCTAATTAGCTGAAAGACCATTAGTGTTAAATACAATACCAGATTAATGCTAAAGTAGCTAAGTTAAGCTAACAGGCTAAAACATTTGTGCGACAGAATAATTAACAACAAAACTGAGTTTCATGTGGAATGTGAAGTAGAAAAATAATGAATACATTTTTTTTTTAATCTGAAAAGTAATCAGATTTTCTCAAAATACAGTGTCATGAGAAGATCTTCAGGCTAATACTGAGCTCGATTTAACCACCAACAAGCTGAAATAATTGTTTGCATAATAAGCACAACAGCAGAGGATCATGGTCAGAATCAGAATCGTGTTTATTGCCGTGTAAGTAAACAGGGTTCACATTACTAGGAACGTGCTTCAGTGGTTTGGTGCATGCATAGAGTAAGTACAAAGCATGCTGTAAAAAATCTAATAAAATAGAGTGAAATAAATAAACAAGTAAGATAAAGTTCTAAATATACAATCTACAATGTGGACAGGAGCAAGTTGTTGTTTTTTTTTTGTTTGTTTGTTCTTTTAAGGTTTCAGTAATATTAATTTTATCTTAAATAACTGTTTTCATCTTGTAATAAGCACAACATATTGTCTCAAAGCCCATTTTTCCTCTCATTGTAATCTAACCAAGCAAAATGTACTGATGTTTTTGTTTAAAGGTCAAGTTTGTAAGAGTTAGAGGGATCTAAGTGCAGAGTATTTTATTCACGGTTATGTTTTCATGAATGTATAATTACCTGAAAATTGGAATAGTTCTGTTACCATTACCTTAGAGTGAGTGTTTATATCTCCAGTGGGAGCAGATCGCCTCCACAGTCCACCATGTTGGACTGCTATTTTTCTACAGAACCTCAGTCTTGGCACTGAGTGAATATTTGGAAGCTGTAAAAAAAAAAAAAAACCCAGCAGGACAATAGAATTTACATTGATGAAATTACAACATGTTTTAGACGGTGAGCCAGATTTTAATCAATATTTAAGCAGGACTGTTTGGCCTTAATGCAGTCCTGTAAACATCTGACAGCACTCACAGAGACCCACAGCTTCATTTTAAAGCTAATTAGATCCATTATGGCCCAGTTTAGCAGCAGGGCAAAGACCAACACTGGAGGAGCAGGGGATTCAGAGTGTCTTTTATGGACCAGTTAAACCAGCCATTACCCACTTTGACTGGTCCTCTAGTAGCAATACCGTTAAAGTCCGCCGCTGTAACGTATTACGCAGACAAACCAGAGGAGCTGTAAAATATCACAGAAATGGGATAAGTCATGAAAAGAGCTGTGAGAAGAGCCGCTGACCAGGAAACAGACGGACAGAATGAAGTCGGTACATAAAAGAGCGGAAGAATGACAGGTGATTTCAGAAGTGAATAGCGGCGAATGAGACGGCAGAAGAAGAAAGAGCGAGCGGGGGAGGGGAGGAGAGGGGAGGGGAAGAGAGGGGAGGCGATGGCGCTGATTGTGAAGACCTCTGATGATAGCTCGTGTCCTCTCTGCGGGGATTGCTCTTTGATAAACGTAGCAGCAGAGATTCTCCCTCCGCGGGTGAAAATGAGAATAGCTTTTCCTCCTCCTCCTCCTCCTCCTCCTCCTCACCCTCCTCTTCCTCCGTCCTGCCTCGCAGCCCGAGTAACATTTTCAGATGTTGGCGAGATGAAATGAGCTGATTCCTTTTAAAGCGCGACACAAAAGAGACTTGATCGACACCGCCAAAAAAAAAAAAAAAAAAAACACACACACAACTGAACCCGCCCCCTTCTACCCACACACTATCTATCCCTGTTTCTGCCTCTTGCCTCATCAGAATCCGTCCGCTCGCTGCACTTTCAGAGGTGGCACAAGTACAACACTTTCTTTATTCCAGCAGAAGTGCATATACCTCTGTAAAAGAAAGTCGAAGAACTGATCCAACTTTTTTACCGCAGTAAAAAAGTGGAATTGGAAAAAAGTGGACGCCACAACATCAACTCTATCAGACTATTTTAGACCCCGGGAATTTCAAATAAACAAAATAATACACTAGAAAATGATGAACATTATTGAGAAAATCAATATTATGTCCCCTCTGTGTGCTCTATTCTCCTTTTCTATTTGTGGTAAAGTTAATCCTTTATCGGGCAAGTGACTATTTTTGGTAATTTCCTCAAACATTAAATATGCACTGTGAAAATCTAAATCTTACCAAGTATATTTTTCTCATTTCTCGTCAAAATATCTCATCACACGTAAAATAAGATATAATCACCTAAAGAGTAGCTTTTCAATGAGATATAAGAACTTATTTTTAGAGAGTAGATCTAGAAAATCTTATTTCAAGAAATCTTACCAAGATAATTTTCATTTGTTTTATTGGCAGATTTAAAAAAATTTTTTTTTTGCTTGAATTACGGAAAAAAAATCTTGAATTAAGTACATTAAGATAACATTTTGTTGTATGTTTGTTTCATCTCCTCTTTTCGTCTTGTCTTATACATTTACATTCATTTTGTTGCATCATTTTGTTTTTATTTTGTCACATCTTTTACATCCTTTTATTCTTATGTTTTATGCTTTGCTTTTTACTTGTAACTGTTTTCATCTTGTACATGTTAGTACATTTTCTACATTTTCTTCATTTTATGTTTTAATATCATCTTCTCATTAACTCCTTCCATTTGTTTTTGCTTTATTACATCTTCTACATCATTTTCATTTCCTTGTCATTTTCTTTAGTTCGGTTTTTCTTTTTTATTGTATTTTGTCTGTTATTTGCTGGTGAATACACTCAGATTCACGATGGCGTAAAATGAATTTAACTGGTAATTCACCTCAGATACATTGAAATTACAATAACAAGTCTAGTTTGAAAATATTTGTGGAAAACTTCTAGATTTAAATGGAAAAAGTTGTCTGAAAAGTAAATTGTAAAGTACATATATTTATAGAAATTTCATTAAATCAAGTAATGAAGTATTTGCACCTCCGGGGTTTTTTAAAGTGAGCCTCCAGCGCTGAATGTGGGCCCTGGATGTGAAATACCCTAAAAATATCCTCCTTCCCCTCACCACCTCCTTCCCTCTGAAGAGTCTGTTCTCCGTGCAGGCGGAGATCATTGGCATGTAGCTCATTAAAGCGGGGGAAGAGGATGGAATGACAGTTAATCAACCCTCCCGGGGCTGCCGTCCTTGCCGTCATGCCACATTGAGCCCTATATCACGGTCTCACAAGCAGATTTATACCTGAGGCGTCCTGGTGGCTCGTTTGGCCGAGGCATTCGGTCATGTCAGAGTGGATCCAGAGCTCAAATCCAGCCCAAGGCCTCTGTCGCATGTCATCGCTTTTTCCCTCTGTCTTTTCTTCTGCGAATATCCAAAAAGTCATCTTAAATTTCTTTCTCAACGCCATAGGGAATCCTCCTCTGTAATTTCAGCTGCTGTACAGTATCTGGGTGATGCGCGCTGAGATCCAGACCGTTTTTTTTTTTTTTTTTCTAATCAGCGCGTCGACTTTTTCACCTCGCAGCACTCCTCATATCAATTTGTCAGCGCTGTAATAACACCTCCCTCACTCTGCCCTAAAGCAATAGTTTATTATCTGGATTGATATCACAATATATTAGCAAACAGTTCAGGTTGGTACATCTGCAGTTTGGGCTCCTCTCAGCTATCTATCAATTCTAAATGACTGTCGGCCTCTGAAAACCTTTAATCTGTTCTGAAAATTGTGTTTTTGGTCCCATAGTTTTAAAGGTCCATTAGGGGAGAGGAGAATCTAATTACAGACATTTTTCATTACTGCGTAATCACCTGGAAATAAGAATCGTCATGTTGTCGAATTAGGTGTTTTTGTCAACAGAGGGAGCAGGTCATCTCTATGAAATCCACCTATTCATGTACCTGCCACTGTGGATGGAGGGCTGAGAAAATCCACCGGCCATTTAGGATCACAACTGACGACTAGATTCAGCTTCAGTGAAATTTTATATTAAGTGATCGGCCTGTATAATGTAGGAAAAAGGCAAAAAAAAACAAAAAAACAAAGATGATGCTTTAAAAACATGTACTTATTGGTTAATTACAGTCATCAACCAAAGACCAGTGGAGTTAACCTTTAACCTTTTTGTGTTTCAAAACCCAAAGATATTCAGTTTACATTAGATAATCAGAGGAAAAAGGAAACTAGAAAATAATTTAAATACAAGAGGCAATCATCAGTTATTACAAAGTTGTCAATTGGTTCAATACTAAAACCTCCACTGGGTAAAATTTATGGCTGTTTTTTAAATTATGCAATACACTTTTTTTTTTTTTTTTTTTAATACCATCTTTATGTTATTTTCAACTGATGTGTACTGACTCCATGCAAAACAGTTAGTATTCTTCGAGGTATTTGTTATTATAAAACCAGACCAAAACACAGACGGTGATTAAACAACTCATGTTATGAATCTGTTTTCTGGTTTCTGTCAGGATGATTCTCTTTGAAGAGACTTACGAGAAGCAGCGCATGGGTAAATTA
The DNA here is from genome assembly GCA_029814465.1 of Ostorhinchus cyanosoma. Classification (NCBI taxonomy): domain Eukaryota; kingdom Metazoa; phylum Chordata; class Actinopteri; order Kurtiformes; family Apogonidae; genus Ostorhinchus; species Ostorhinchus cyanosoma. The sequence continues at coordinate 33,080,690 of JAPTYQ010000003.1, forward strand.
TACCAGCTGGTGGTTTTAGGTATAAAGTAACATCTTAACAATTATTGTCTCTGTCGATTATTCTGTTCAGTATCTTCCCAGTTGATCTCGTCTTAAACTATAGAACAGTGTTTATCACAGTGTGTCCATTCAGTGACCTTGACCAAAGTATTGATGAAGATCTGAACCTGATCTGTTAAGTGCTAATGCTAAAGCTAATGCTAGGTGCTGCGTGTGTATTTGGATGAGTTAAATGTAGAGACCGAATTTTCATAAAGAAATACTAAAGGGAGTTAACGCCCTTTTTTTTGTTTTGTTTTATATTTTCCGTTATTTTACTGTTAAATTTTCTACAGCATTTTCATCTTATGTGGTTACATCTTTTATATTGTTTCTGTCTTTTATATTTTCATTCTGGTAACATTTTCCCACATCGTTTATATCTTTTAGGTTATCATTCTCTTGTCTTTTGCATAACTTTCATTTTGTTGTATTTTGTGGAATTTTTCAAGTTGCTTAGTTGGTAATGCTCATCATAGCTTTCCAAAGCCCATGATGTCGTCCTCATATGCTTTTTTTGGTCCAAATCCACAATGGTTTCCAGTTCACTGTCCTAGAAGAGGAGGGAAAACACAATGTGTTCACACTGATGAAGCTGGAATCAAAGAATATTGGCTTTTTAGTCCAAGGTCCGATGGACTATTGGGATCAATTGTCATCGGTCCATAAGCAGTTTTTCAAGAATCGTCTTCTCTGAAACCATCTGTCAGAATGGCTTGATATTTGTTGTGGAACATCATTGGGATAAGATCTACTAAGTTTGTTCAAAGAATTGGAAAATATTGATTTTGGAATTTTTTATGAATTTCTGAAATCTTCCAAATCCCCATTGGTTTTTAATGGGACACATTTCAAAGTGCTGTAACTTCAAAACAGTTGAAAATATTGATATAATTACAATTGGCAATCAATAGGAAGTTACATATGGGCTTTCATTTGGTGCTATGAACTTTGACCTTGACTGACCTTGAAAGGTTAAATTAATGTCAATTAATTTCTTTAAATATGCTGTTGGACTACAGGACCCATGATCCTATTTTTTATCCTCAACAATTTATTTGGACTAATTACTGATTATCAAAGCGCTTTAATAGCTGATTGATATAGTAGTCGTCAGCTAATCAGTTAATAGTTGCAGCTCTACTTCATAGTGACCTTGAGGAGTTCAAGTGTTAGTATTTGAATAGTTAAAATAGGAGTTAATGGATTAAGTGTTTAACCAGTGCAGCTCCATGTGCTACCTTCTAACCCCAATGAGCCCAGTAGGAGTTTATGATAAAACAACATGAAAATAAGTTAAAAACACATGGTGTCAGCATCAGCCACATTGTTATTTTTTGGATTAGTGCATCCCAAGCACTGAACTCCCATCACAAACGATTTGGAAACAACTAGACTTACAGTATGTGTTCGGCCCGAGCTGTCACTTGGATTTGGATAAAGCTCAAGAAAAACAGACATTCGCCTGAAGCTACAACGCCTTGATACGTTAAGGATCCATTCATGCAGAAATGTGGCTATAAGCCGGTAAAAGCCCCATCATTGAAGCCGTAGCAGGATTAGCGTGGAGCAGTCAGAGCCCCCACCGCCGCCGCTGAAGCTCAGGGAATGCGTTTCTGCCTCCGTCACCTCATACAGAAGCGGAATCAATAGAAGAGCTGCTGTGGATTCAGACCGGCTGGTTGTGTATCAACAGTCGGGCCGGGGGTCACTGAGCCCACCATGATCACCGCTGATTTACAGCCGCCAACAGACTTTACCGCGCTGTCGATAAAGATGTCCTCCGCGCCGTACGTCATCTGATACAAGCTTCACTTCAGACCACAGGAATGATGGAGCGCCGTTTGCTTGAATTATGGCTTTTCTGTGGTTTCCGCCGGTTGTAATAAAATTCCCATGCATGCTGATGAGCCGCGGTGGTCGACTGGAGGGTTCTCCTACATTTTAGACTTGGTCAGGTAATTGGATGTCAGACAGCACCGCGCGGCTGGTTGTGTAAACATGCCGTCCTAATAAATAAAATATCACGTACAAATGGAGAGTCATGCTGCTCTCACCTGTTTCCCTTCATAGTGGACTGTGCGGACACGAACACAAGCATTTGTGGTTATTATTTGGACACTTTCAGTCTGAATTTTGTTGTCAGTTGCATAAGTTGTGCTGGTTTTATTTTCATTTTCAGGAAGTCAGTGGTTTAGGTTGAATCTATTTATCTTACTGTTAGTTTTTGTCTCACTCTTGAGGAAACAGATAAGATGAAAAATGCATGAAATATAATTTTAAAAACAAGGATATTGAACACGGCTGGGGGTTTTTTTTTGCAGGGGGGGGGGCTCTTTTAACCCTTTATAGGGCACTTATAGAAATACTCTGCAATTCCGCATTTCAACCTTAGTGGGTTATTAGAGGACGTAACAAGACTTTAATACTTTTTTTTGCTATGTAGAACATCATGGTCAATGAAGTTACCATTTTTGGTTCGTTACCCGTAAGTGGCAAAAAAAAAAAAAGATGAATAGATAAAAAATACAAGAAGTAAATGTAAAAAATACAAGAAAAATACTTGTAATATGAAAGGATCATGTATTTTGAACATGACTTTTACAGCATTAGACCAACATCAGTGCTGATCCAGACCCCAGTCCACATCCACATGACCCCTCTGAACAGCCTTCCTCACATTAGTACCATTACCACTTGTTC
>JAPTYQ010000003.1:33123780-33141522 GCA_029814465.1 Ostorhinchus cyanosoma
TTGTTTCCAGTCAAGACAATTATTTAATGTATAAAAGCCAAAGCATTTACTTTCCCGAGATATAAGATTTTAGTTGGACTTCATTTTATCCAACTTTCTCTTGTTAATGTCTTTATTTGAACAGATGTCAAAGACGCTCTATTATACGTTACCTCCAAAATAACTAATGTGTTTATTGGTGAAATCCTGAGGCCAGAGCTCAGTGTATCAGCTGAAAATAAACGGTGTCATAGTGTCGAGCATATCTGTGCTGTTGAGCTGTGCTGCAGTTCGGGGTAGACTGCTGTGTACCTGTTTGAAAGGTTAAAGGCTTTCAGAAATGAGACGGCTGAAATGTCAGCAGTCTGCTTTCAGTGTGAGGCTGCAGAAGAAGCCCCCCCCCCTCCTGATATTGAAGTGAATGACAACACTGATAGCATGGCATCTTAGTGGCTCACACAAAGCACTGGGTGGCCTTTGTACGGGTCTGTGCGGGCGGAGGAAGCCCCGGCTCTGGATGTGAGACGCCTCTGTTGTCGGGCCAAACAAACCTCAGTGTGATTCAGAGGGAAATGATACAATATCTATTTGTGGCGCTGCGTCGTGGATCTGAGACCAGTAATGTGTATATTGGTTGTCCTGTTGCTGGTTAGCGCTGCACCACTGCCAACACAGTGGTTCTGATACTCTATACGGACTGTCATGTTTTACCTCCGGTCACGTGATCTTTCCCGTTTGTCCGTCTGTCAGCAGGATTACACAAAAACAACTGCGCTTGACTTTAATGAAATTTGGTGGAAGGGCAGGGAAAGGACAAACCCATTAAATTTTGGAGCAGATCCATTTAAGAACCGGTTGATCCTATAAATGCTTTTTTTTTTTGCTTTCGTTGTAGTTGTGCCCGCGATGCATCTGTCCCCATTATGTTTAAAGCACAATATCCCAGGAACAGTTTGTCAGAATGATGCAAAACTTGGCTCAAATGATGACCCAAAACAATGTCGGTGGCTTAAGGTCGAAGTTGTTCTGACCTCAGCAGATACATTTTTAGTCATTACTGCTAGAAACTGGGAGAATTGGACAAGTGAACACATTATGATGCAAGGATAGTGGAAGAATCAGACTCAATTTCCAGGAGGACTTGAGCCATGTCCACACTAATACAATTTATTCAAGACAGTAGAGAAAGAGAGGGACATGTAGGAAAGATATATATTTTTACCGCATTTACACGATGATCCACATTACTCTGTTGCTACAGGAACCCCCCCCCCCAAAAAAAAGAAATTTTTGGAAAGTTTGCTGACTCTTTTTTAGTAAAATAAGACATTATCTTCAACTAGCAGCTGTTAATTCAATATGGAAACCAGGTTACAGACGCTGTTGTCTCCTACAGCAGATGTTGTGCCGTTGCATTCTGCATTTTGTCGTTTGTTACAGGCTGCAGTCACTACAGTGAAGCTGTTATTTGAACCGGTTTTATTAGAGCAACAGTTTCTGTGTCTAGTGGAGTTTTTAGCCACCTTGTAATGATAATAATAATAATAATAATAATAATAATAATAATAATGGTGGGATGGTTATTGTTTTGGTGATTAACCATGTACTCACTGCTTAAAATAATGTCAGGAGGTTGAAATGTTGTAACACATGATTCAGAGAAAAGGGGGTGGGATTAAATAAGTGTTTACTTCCTCCCACTCCTTTTCAGATGTGTAAATAACACTGAAATTGTATTAAGTATTTCTTCTGTATAATAGGATACATTTCCTTTTTTTGGTTTGGTTTTATGTTGATAATTTGCTTTGGCTGTTTGTTTTGTTGGTGGTTGTATTGTGATTTTTACATGCACGCTTTCATTCATAATAATGATAATAGTCTATTTTTATAGCACTTTTAAAAGCAGCACTTTATAAAGTGTTTTGGCAGCAAACACTCCAGAGCATTAAACGAATTACCAGTTAACCGAATAGTAACAACAAAGTTTTATAGGCAAAAATACAAATACTTTAGGTTATTAAATGACAATAAAACTAAAATCTGTAGGATCCACACCCAGTCCTGATTAAAGTGCAATAAAAGAAAATAACACAATATAAAAATAGGGATAATGCTTAATCAGCTGTAAATATTTGTCCTGATTAACATGAATATTGACTTCAGTGTGAGTATTCTGATGGAGGATGGATTTATTGTGGACAAGTCACCTAAGTTAAAATATCCAGAAGAAGAATTGGACATTTGGAATCAGAATTAGTACCGTTTTTGACTATAAATCTCTACTCTCTTTTACCACATGTTTTTATATATAGTAGATATAACAGTAACATAACCAGTGCATTAAACTCTGTATCCTCCTGCAGATGTTTCTACCTGTTACATCCAGAACAGAGCGTAGGAATAATCTGAGTGGCAGTGTGTGGTGCGTTCACTGCCTGACTGAGGTGTTCGAGTACAAGCCTCTCCATGGGGATCCGTCTCCCTCTCATTCCTGATAAAGAGCGTCTGAGTGGAGCTTTTGCTGCACAAAGTGAGATTATTTCCCAACATTTCCCTCTGCTGCCGTTCGTCACAGCGGCGCCGTGCACACTCGCTGCTTTTGTGCCCGACGACACATTTATTCTCGGTCTTTGTGTCTGAATAATGGATTATTTCATGTTTGTCATTTAACCGCAGAATGGTTTTGGAGCGCTTCATCAAGCAGTCAGTTATGTGAAAACATCGAAACACTAACATGAAGCTGCTGTTGACTTTGTGTGTTGAATCAAGGCTCTTGTGAAGCGGCGACACGGAGCTCTGGTTTATCTCCACGGGCACATGAAGTCGAGTTGATCCTTTATCTCTTCCACTCTGCTGCTGTAATGACTCACACAGATGATTGCACTTTGCTGTTCTAATGAATTACCAATAAGAGGACATGAGGAGATGTTTGGCAGCAGCACGGTGACAAAGACAGGACACACAAAGGCCTGTTTGTCATTTAACGGACAGCCACAGACTTCATGTCAATACATGGGTCAAAAAAATGCCACAAATCTATGTTAGATCTGAGGTCAAAGGGCAAACCATTACAACGTGCGGATCTGAGAGTCTGAAGGAGACTGATTTAAATATTCAGAGGTTTGGTGTTTTGAAACACTTAAAGATCAAGACCATCATCTGGGGCTTAAATGTCTATTTTTCAGAAATGTAAATTCTATTTATTTTTTTCATTCATTTCACACATACGCTTAAACAAATTAAAGCGGAGTTCCTCAGCGTTTCAGTGATATTACGTAGCTCGTATTTGGACATGTACAAGCTCCATAGTGAACACTGTTCACCACTGATTCATCGTAATTTCCTACTTTGAGCCAATGAATTGCTTTTCTAAGTTAGAACAGACTGTCATTTATTTGGAAGTCTAAAATGTCTACATTCAATTTTGTCAATTAAAAAAACTCACTTTGGGTTTTTCCTCCTGAGTGATAAAGTAAAAAATATCACATTTTGGCAATTATTTTTCATAAAAAACTGTGACCTTAAATGAACAGGATGAAATCGAGGTACAGACGCCTGATTGTGACTGACAGAACAGAGATACTATAGAAAAACTAAATAAACTGGTCAAGTCAGGTACCACTAAGGGTTAAAACAGAAGCATAATCATACAGATTAGAACAGTTTCCAGAGTGTGAGTAAGAGCCCCCTAGTGGACGCAGGAGCTACTGCAGGCAGGCTGAAAAACTGCATTCACAATAAATATAATAATCATTCATAGTTTTGCGATTCTAATTAGTTTCTGCCATGTCGACAACACAGACTTAAGCACATGCAAATTTTACACTGGGGACTTTTCTTTTTAGAATCTTTTTATTCACAGGTAGAACAATTAAGATTCAAGATTCAAAGTGTTTTATTGTCATGTGTACAGTAAAAAAAAAAACAGGTTTCCTTCTACTATGAACATCTTACTTTGCTGTCCACACTGAATACCAAGAGAATTTAAGATGTATAAAAAGTGAAATAGAATAATTTAACTAGGAAATTAAAAAACAAAGTGGCATTTAAGAATGGCATGCAAAAGAAAAAGAAAATGAGGATAAAAATATAAAAAACGAAGTAAAGTACTTTTACTAAGAAAAAAATATATATATTTACGTAAACGTGCAATTATTTTTCACACTGTTGTAGAATGAATATCAGCATTAGATTAAAATAAGACAAACTGATATTTAGATAGTCCTGTCATTGTCTTGTGTATTTTGTAAGATGGTTTTTATGAGGTCGTAGTGTTGGATTGTCAGTATATAGACTTTTATGTGGATCACAGGAGAATAGCTGCTGCAGTGCTGTATCTAATGGGGATCCTAGGAACTAAACCAAACAGAACTGCCTCTCCTGACCCTCCCACTCAAACACCCACCCACCGTCATCCCACATGGTCCCGAGAAGCACACTGCACCAAATCCAGAACCAAAGACAGAACGAAGAGTGGAACAAATACAGAAAAAACCCAAATATCGATAAAGCTAAGTTGAGTTCCCTGGAGTCGGGTGTTGTTTTAAGTGTTGAGGGTGGAGTTGTAACATCTGCCGTGCTGTGACATTTGCATATCCTGAAAGTATTTCAGAAAAACCTTCCGAGTCATATATTTATTGTCAGAAACAGTGACTGAACAGTGTAGAATTATCCTGACTCAGTGTGGGCAGGGCAGCTTCCTTCCATTTGAGTAAGACTGAATGTGGATCAGAATGAGTCTAAGTCATGTAACAGCTGCTAGATGAAGCTAGTCTGGGGGGGGGGTGTTCTGAATCGAAACGGACAAGCTATGAACCACATCCGTCCACAACCACATCCACTACAGGTGAATAAGAGTCGCATCACTGGTGCTGCATCTGCTGTAAGTGAGGAACATGTGACTCGTGCATCCACATACTGTAAATAGCATCTGTGGAACTTATAGGAGGAACACTATAATCTGTCAGCTGCACCTCTGAGAAACCAAGCAGTGCTATTTTTCTACTCACCTCTTCCAAAAAATAGCATTGTTTTTAATTCCTGTGTGTTTTCTGTGGAGCTCAGAGCGTCCACACACAGTGTTTCTTTAGGATAAGCTTGGATTTAGCAGCCAGTGGAGTGGGTGTGTGAACTAGTTTGATAGTGAAGAAGCGAGTGTAGGGGCTGATCTTGAAGAAGCTCTGCAGCGATGTGTTGTGCTACTAAATGTGTTTTAGCTGTGAAACTGTTTGCTTTGACAGTATTAATGTGTTAAATGGGACTTGTTTATTTGTTTTTTTGTGAATGCAGCGCCGGTCCTAAAGGAGACAACATCTATGAGTGGAGGTCGACCATCCTGGGCCCCCCAGGCTCCGTGTACGAGGGGGGGGTCTTCTTCCTGGACATCGCCTTCACACCTGACTACCCCTTCAAACCACCCAAGGTTAAACTCTCACCTTTCATTTCCCAGTTTGGAAAAAAACAACTGTCTCAAAACGATCTTTAACCAGAACTCATTTAGTGGAAACGACCCCTTAGAGAAACCTTCACTGATGGCTGTCATTTCCAAAGAGGGCGTCATTGTCATAATGTCCACTAGGGGGCACTCATACACTGCCTTAATTCCCATCAGGCCTTTCCTGTGTGACTCCAAACCTCTGCTCTACATAATTCTTCCTTTTTACAAAGGATCTGTCAGAACAAACTGCAGATAAAAACATTTACAGCAGCTTTGCAGGTTTTTAGAGACTGTCACATCATAAAGTCTGCTCCCAGGGTTTTTCTAGACCATGTAGACCTGCACATTAGATCTTATCTTAAGGCTTAAAAAAAGGAGAAAATAATTGCATTTTCTTACTCCAACTGTTTTTACTGGTAAAATTTGTTCTATTTTGATGCTTTTGCATTGAGTCCATTTACACGACCATAAAAGTCCAATAACTGGTGTTAAATCGGATAATTGTAATAATCTGATCTGACACATTTACAGACACTCCAGAAGTGTTACAGTCAAAAAAGCCTGGTTTACACGTTTCAGTCCATTATTGGATTTCTTTCGGAGTACGTACGTACATAGTGACGTTAAAATCAAACCTATTATTATTGGCTTCTGTTCACCTCTGACTTTTCTACAGACTTTTCTCCGTTTTCTACTTTCTTTTCTTTTTACACATTCAAAAGAACAAAATAAATCAGATTAACAGGTATATATTAGGCATACTCAGATCACTGCTGTATTCTGATAAAACAGAGCAGAATATCCTTAAATAATCTGATAACTTGAGAAATCAGACAATGATCAGAATATTAGTGCGGATGTAAACGGGCTCAGTGTCTTCACCAGGGAACAGATCGTACTTAAGCCGTAGTTCGGACATTGAAGGTTTTTTTTGTTTGTTTGTTTTTTTCTCGTGTTAGGTGACGTTTCGAACGAGGATCTACCACTGTAACATCAACAGTCAGGGTGTGATCTGTCTGGACATCCTGAAGGACAACTGGAGTCCTGCCCTCACCATCTCCAAGGTCCTGCTGTCCATCTGCTCACTGCTCACTGACTGCAACCCTGGTGAGAACAGACACACACACACACACACACACACACACACTGACACACACACTGACACACACTCAGAGCTGGTGTTTTTACTGAGGACGTTGCACTTTACATAAACAACTGTCACAGTTTACTAAAGATCTGCAAAGTTAGAGCTGGAAGGCTTGTTCTCAGCTGCTCTTCCTGCTCATGTGTCTGTAACGGTTTCTATTTAAAAATGCAAAAATCACACATCATTTACTGAGGTTTACAGTGTACTGATGCAGTGTTTAACTGTCAGAGACCCCTCAGACCATTTTTGTTCATTTTCCTTTATTCATTTGGTCATTATACCTGAGCTTATGGCATGAATTTCTACATGAGTGTTTCACTTTAGACATTTTTTAATCTGTCAGTTACTCTTACAGGTCTGACACTTTCTGTACCCTCAAGCCAAAAATATACCAAAAAAAACTGCTATAAAATTAACATATATTAATGGTTTTCTGCCTTTTACTGCATTGATCTTTTAAACTACTTGTGCTCTGCTTAAAACTATCAAATATTCAATACATTTCAGGATTTTATCCCTTTAAAGGGCAGTTTTCTTAAAAACCATCTTGAAATGTGACATATTTTCCATATTCCCAAACCATCCCATGGTTTAGGGATGTGGTAAGAATAGCAATAACATTGATTTCATTTCATTGGTCATCTTTGTTCAATGAACAAAAATGCGTCACTAACTTGCACTAAAACCACAAATACTTTGACATATTCAAGACTGTAATCACCAGCAGTTCCAAAGTGGTTTTAATATTATTTCATTACAATGGGACCTTTTACTGGGTGGGATTTATTTGGTAGAAAATGAACATTTAGTCATTGAAGCTGCTGTGTCAGAGCCGTGTTGGACTACCTGAACCGGATCGTTGTGGATCGCTGTGAAGAGCTCATATATATTGTGTCGGTGCGTTCACAGCTGACCCGCTGGTTGGAAGCATCGCCACACAGTACACAACAAACAGACCCGAACACGACAGGATAGCCAAACAGTGGACCAAACGCTACGCCACATAATCGTCCGGCGCTGTTGGGTGGACGACTCGGGGATGCAGGGGGCGGTCCTGGGACCTGGGGCGGGGTCCCAGCGGAGGAGGCGGGGCAGGCTTAGGGGGCGGGTGGATTTTTATTATCACGATTGAAGTCTTAACTCCCGACATTTTCTTGTTTATTTTTGTTTTTGTTTGTTTTTTTTTTTAAGTTATCTCTGGCCCAACTGTAATCAGGTCTGGCAGCGATGAATTTTGTGTTTTGGTTTTTACTTTTAGCTTGTGCTTGAAGATGGACGTTCATAACTAAACCGCTAGATGAAACGTGTCAGCATGAATCCCAGTCCATTCTGTCAGTGTAAATTCTCACATGTATTAAAAGTTCCAGTTGGTGTTCGCTTCTCCCTCCAGACTCCTGGTCTTTGAAAAGGTGTTTTACACATGTAGACATGTTTAGATATGGATGGATATTGGTTGTGATTTCTGTTCTGTACTGATGAAAAGCTGTTTTGTTTCTCCCATTAAGAATTAAACATGACCAACTGAAGCTTTGTGGTGTTTGGGCTCATTTGTCAAAACTGCTTATTGGGTCGTTCCTGTTGTAAAGTCACTCCTGTCATATTTTCTCTGAAATGAACGGCATATTTACAACAAATGGTTTAAGTCGTGTATTAAGGTCCTCATCACTTAAACAGATGACAGATGTGACATTTACACTTTTTACTTTTACTACTCGCTTTCAACAACTACAGAATAAACCATGAAACGGATGGAAAATGTGTCCAAATTTGATCAAAGTTTTGCTTCATGGAAACTATGAAAAATGCCCAAATCATAAATGTATTTATTGTATTAAATCTATTGTGAATGTTTCTCTAGTCTTCACTGAACACTGGTCTTTTATTAAAAAAGCTTTGGAAACAAATAATACCCAATAACATCACTGTGCTTTTGTTTTTGTTATTTTCTATTATACATATGACAGTTACAAAGCAAATTGAGTTGTGCTTTGTCATGAGTTCATGTACGTAGAAAATCATGAATTGTCAGCAACACTGCGCAACTGCCATGAAACGATAAAAAAACCCTTCATTAAACTTTGTTTTACTGTCTCTGATCATACGTTTAAACCAGATGAGACGAGGGTCAGATTTGGATTATTACATCTTTCACCTTCTGTAAAAAGCTTCCACTTACATTCAGACTTTTCAGGAAGTGACATGTTTATTTCAACAAAATGAAGTCAGCTTTCAAATTTCTGGCTTGTTCTAAAACGTTCCATCCTGTTTGTGGATTTTATCGACAATGTTTTAGTTTAAGGTTTGCTGCTGTGAATTACTGGGTGTTAATTATGTTAATGTTCTGACAAAATGCTCAAAACAATAATCATGGAGCCAGAAATGGACAAAAGGAATGACAATCACTTCCATTAATCATTTTCCAGACAAAAAAAAGCACAGACAGGATTAAATATGAAGAGGCTACATTTTATTCAGTGCATTTTAAGACAGAGTATAATTTAGTGGTAGCATAATTATAGTCTCCAGTGCCTAACCCTGGTCTACTAGCAGCACATTACATTATTAACAAGACAGAAAACGGCTCAGACAATCCTGAACATCTTTAATTTTCGCACTCAGAAGTTGAGGAATGTGGCTCATTAAAGTGACAAAAATAAATTAAGTTTAAAAAATAAATATTTCCTCTCAACACTGACATTTCTACGTTTAGAAAGGCTAACACTTGCAGTCGCAGCCGCTCCGATTGGACAGGCTGAACGACCCACTGGAGTGCAACTAACGCTATGAAATCATACATCACAAGTCCACGCCGTACCATGAACATTATTGCAGCCAGAACGTGTTTGATATATGACACGGACTGGACGAAGGCTGAAGGAGGACAAACACTAATGCTGCGTTCACGTCAGAGGGGAAATAACATCACCGTTAAAGGTCAAATACTGTTAGAGTGGCTGCAGATGTCGAGTAAACCAACAGCGAACACGACCAGAGCAGATCCGTACGGGTGCCTCAGACCTGGGGATGGAAGCTCTTTAAGGTGTGTTTTACATATGAATTCTGCAGTTTGGCAAAAGCGTTAGAAACAGCATTTTATGTAAAGGTCAATGTCCAATCTGGAAACCTGATTTATTTTACACACGTGTCAAAATTCAACTTTTTACATTTCACTAATGTTTGTTTTTACATGTGATGAAATATCAGATGCAGATTCTTTCTTGTCGAATTAATAAATGTTTTTTGTAAAACCTCTTTAATACAGTCTGAATAATAAAGATCTGGGTTAAATATATTTTTTGCTGCAAATGCCACAAATCTGTCAAGACCTCATCCATTCATACGCTTTTTCAAATACATTTTTAGAAATTTCCCCTCAGTTTGAACTGCTATTATCTCGCAATGCTGATTTTACTACTGAAAATGTATATTTAATTAAGACATGGAATTTTCTATTAGTTCATAACATTGATTTTCATTTAATTTACTAAAGACAGGATTTTTTGCACGTGTAAAACAAATTGGGTTTCTAGTTCAGATCAGGTAGCATAGTTAGCCTAGCTTACTATAAGGCTTAGCGGCCTCAATCCACAGCAATTTAAAAAAAGAACTTCAAAGATGTCAATAATGGAAAGGATAAATGCCACCTCTTCTGCTGTGCCCCATGGGAATTAAGTTTGGTAGAAACATGAATGGTGGTTAATGATGAAAGAACTTTTTCAGTCCAATTCTGAAGGTTTGAATCAACGGACCCACGTGTCGTCTTTATCATTATGCATTTTCAAAGTCTGACACTTTAACAGTTTCATGACAAAATAATGTTTTTAATTTGTAAAATGGCTTTTAACATGCATGTAATTGATTGCATGAGTCAAACTGAATCAATAGACTAATGTGCATCTTTTTCCCATGGTGCACTGCAAAAGGGGCAGAGTCTTTCTCAGCTCCGAATACACAAACTGATGATTCATCTGAAGCTCCTGCTTTCACACCAAAACAGCAGATATCCCAAAATATCACTGTTTCTAACAACAACAAAAAACAATGAAAGGGTGTGAACGCTAACATGGAGCAGCCAATAGTATCGGAGCTGCAGATGGGACTGACCTGGTTCCCTCGACCTAGAAAAATAAGTTCCATAGCAAACAAAAGTTAGGAAGCACAGTTTGTTCAGCAACATAAAGCATAAATAGAATCAACTAAAGTAAATACAAACATTAGGCTATAAGGGAATGTTGACATGACTCCACTAAGCTTCTGATTAGTTTTTTTTTTTTTTTCAGGTTCTTACTCTTCTACAAAAACCTGGTGTCATAGTGTGACCAGAGGCCTGCATCCACCAGCAGGATTAAAGAGTCAGGGGTCAGCAGGGCAGGTTTCTGGTTCAACAGTCAGTGTCACGAAGGTGGTTTGGATCATACAGGGTCAATCGCCGTGGTAACTGACACCGCTCCAAAGCACATTATTGAAATAGTTCATGATAGAGTGGAAACATAATAAAGGTGCATTCGGTGCGCTGTGGGTAGTCAGACAGTCTCTGATAATGAAGCTTTTGGTTTTTCTTTGTATATGGCGTCTTACCTTAAAACAGTCTAATTAAAGCAGTAAATATTGGTTTGAGTTCTGTTTTCATATTTGGTCTTTACTTGCCACCAGACTGTTTAATGAACAACTGTCTTAAACACCAAAATACAGATAAATAAAATAATGAATCTGAATGAGTCCGGGTCAGTCCAGTCAGATCCACCTGGACCTGAATGCTGTGTCTGGTATAATTAACCCACACCGTCACACACTGGCCTGTTTGTCATCTGTCTTTCCTGTTTTTGATTTCAACAGCTGTTTCCTTTAGTCTGTGTTCCATTTTATAATCCTCGCATTCATTTATGATATTAGTTAGTTCTTGTGAGAAATCTGCAGTTGTAGACTTGTCCAGGTCTGTGACTGGAGTCTTCCCCTTTTATGACTAGAATCACATAAGAACTGTCAACAGAACACTGGTACCCAGCTCTATATATCATGAGAATCACTATTAGACGTATGAGACAGAAAGTCCCACATATGGATCCTGTTTCTGCTGAACCTGCTGTGATTCAGGCCTCTGGTCTTATGACTGAATACAACAGTTTGGATCAACACAAAGAGGCTTTTAAAGGTGAACTAGTGAATAAATGAGTTTTCATGTTCGGCACGACGACAGCCTGTGGAGCCTCATTCAAACATCTGTTAAGTACCTTCTTTTAAGATGTGTAGAGGCTTTAAAGTTCATGAGTGGAAACTACTCACAGTGATGAGGTCTGTCCTGTCAAATCGATCACTGTCAGCAGAGGATTATTATGACCAGATGATACTGACGTTTATTTACGTTTGGTTTTACACATATTTTGGTGACAGATGGAGTGGATGAAAACAGGCAAACTTTGATTATTTGAAGTTAATTATTTAACAGCATGTATACAGGAATGATTCTGTCTCAGTCTTTTTGATCTGTGTAAATTATCAATTACTGTAAGCAGTTTCCACTCTATTCATTCATGTATTTTATGTCATAGAACAACACATGTGAATCTCTTAATCTCAACACAGACCGTATTTAAGGCATCGAACCAAAACTCCATCAGCTTTGAGACAAAGGACCCTGAAGTTCTGAACTCACTTTTTTGCAGCTCTGTCCAACAGCGCAGGCTTACTGTTATTCCCACATGAAGTGGATGCAGCCCATCAGCTGTGAGGAGCTGAGGGGCGTGTTCACAGTCACATGTCGCTGGACGCGGTGCCTTTGCTTTTGCGTCCAGGCAGAGGGAAGGCGGACTTGCTCTGAGGCTGAGTGAGGCGGCTGGTCAGCTGCGTGAACGGCTCAATGAGCGAGTTTCGCTCTGACACGCTCACCTCCCACAGCTTCACCTTCTCCCCCCTCGCCCACTGCTGCGCCACCTCCTGGTCCACCTGGCGACGCTCCCGAAGGTCCGTCTTATTCCCGAGCACAATGACAGTCACCTGGGAACAAAACCAAAAAACCCAGAATTCACCAGCTTTTATTTTCATCATCATCATCAGTAGTGACCAAATTCAGGGTAAACCACAACAATAATACAACTACTACTAATAAGAACCATTATCATTACAATTATGAAGAATTACAAACATAGAGGAGTAACAAAAGAAACACCCAGGGTGTTCCACCTTGTTATAAATATTGAAATAAAAGTCAATTACACCCTCCTTTATCTACAGATAAACAACTTGCAAAAATATGTATATTTTTTGATGTGAAAACACCTATTTGAGAGTGTAATAAGCGGAATATAATTTATAAAATGCTGGCGTAGAAGTGAAAATGACTTCAGTTTGCATGATGTACAGACGTTCAGTGAAGTGGATGTGATGCTGCCGGTCAGAACTGTCACTGGTGCCCCCAGTGGACACTACAGGTATTGCATGGAAAGAAGCTCCAAAAAGCACTGTCCCCCATTGGACCCAATCATTAAAAAATGTCTGTAAAACTACTGACAGGATGCCTACACTGCAAAAACAAAATAAATGTTAGAAATTATTCTGTTCCTCACTTTACAGAACACAGATCATTGAATCAATATATCAATGAAAAACTGTGTAAAAAAAAAAATTATATTTGTAATTTATCAAATATTTCCGTTAAAATGACAAAGACCTACATAGTTAAATGAAATTAAGTAATTTGTTATAGGTACGTGGTTAATTTTAGAGAAAATACAAGTAAGTAAATCATAGGGACAGAATAGTCACTGTAACTGTTCATACTCAGGTACTACCTCCTGTTTCTACAACACATCTACCAACATGAGATGGCATTTTAACACATGGGTGAGACATGCACTGAATAGAGGATGTCATGACAACATTTGAGGTATATTTTGACAAAGCCTCACCTCTTTTTTATCTCTGGACTTGTCTATTTCCTTCTTCAGGACGTCCACCTTCTTAAAAGACTCCAAGCTGTCAACACTGTAGACGAGCACGAAGCCGTCTGCCACAGAGTAGTAATGTTTGGGGAGGTCTTGTCCATCGTGAATGCCTTTGGTGTCATAGAGCCTGAGCTGCTCCTTCACACCACGGTCAGTTTCCACTGAGGCCACGTAGACATCCTCCTGAGTCTCATTAGACTCTGAACCTGAAATAAACCATTATAAAAACGTTTATTATTTAACAACTGATCTTTCTGACCATGGAAGTTGAAAACCTTAAATCATTTGAAACATAGGCTCTACTGCTTGACTGTAAACTAAATAGTCTATTGTGTCTTTATTTATTTATTTATTTTAACTTAGAAAGTCACCTCTCAAACACACTCTTTGCCTCATATTTAGCCTGTTAGTCACACTACCAACTGATGTTTAAATCTTATTTTATACAAGCAAATATGGAGAAAAAAAACATTGAAATTCGTGCCGGTTTTCACTTTGTCATTGTAAACAAGTACTGCATGATTTGGTGAAAAAGTCATAAATAATGTGTGGTGAACTTGCTTGGTTGGGCAAGTGGGTCAGAAAAGTATGTGCCTGATATTTATTACAATAACAAAAATTAAAGCTTATTGTTATGCTTAATTTGCACGTGCACCCTCAAAAGAGATGGGCAAGATAGTTGTCTCTTCAGCTGTTTCCATGATTAGCTCCACTAACTAAAACAATCAGGCACAAGAGTTTGTAGAATCAGTAGCAAGATGAGGCATTTTACCTCCTCTGGACAGCCCTTATGGTTGAGACCTGAGCTGAAATTGTTATCTCTTTGACTGGTTATTACTAAGGAAAATGCAAAGCCAATGCATTGCAAATGCATTAGTCAGGTAGAAATGAGTATTATGTTTCAACTCAACCATACAATTTAAAAACAGTACAAAAATTGTAGCAACTTTTCATGTTTTACACATTACACCACTCTGCTTCCCCAAGACCCTCTTGAGAATAAAGCGGTTCAGATGATGACAGACTGTCTAACCACTCTGTTTACTGTAATCCAAAATGCTACCATGTATGAGAGGGCCTTGTATTTTTTTCCAGCTGTGCAATTAGATCACCCATAATCCTCCTCACACAAATTGCAAGCTTTTACAGCTATGTAATTGCACACGCCAACATTGCAGTATTTGGTTAACTGTGCAGTTAATAACACTGTAACAATTCACTCAACTGTTTGTGTTACGGTTACAAACAATACCTGTTCCAAAAAACCCAATGACTTCCGAACAAAGATCATTGAATTCATGACAGATTAGACAGCTGTAACCTTTACTCTGAAACTGAATGGTTGGATCTGTCGTCCTTTCCACTCTCACAGTCATTCGAAATCACTGTGTCATTGTTGTGATATTCTTTTAGAACTACTGATAAGAGAAGTTCTTACCTACGACGTGATTCCCGTACAGCAACTGCTCGAGAATGGCTGTTTTTCCAACTGCTGCCTGGCCACACACCACAACTTTACAGCCTTTCCCCATTTCGGGTCTGCAATGCATAGACAAAAAACATCCCGTTGACTTTCGTGTAACATGTCCAACACACGCTAACGTTACACTTAAAAACGCCATGACAGGTCACTGTGGCACGGTTTTGTTTTTAACCTAGCTAACATTTTAGCACCAACACCAAACATAGCATCACCATTAGAGTAATGTTAACACGTAAATGACATCTCAGTCGCGAACGCATTGTATGTTAATTACTGATATTTGCAATTATAGGGAGTTTCTTACTTAAATCTGAAGACAATTAGCTGTTTATCAAGTCTTGAAATGTACCATCACTACTAGAGCATCCATTCTCTGTTAGCACTTTGACAAGCTATTTAAATACGCATGCGCAATTGTCAGAGTTAACGCTAACAACAAAACGCTTGCACAATAACTGAAATAAAATATGAATTTGTCTATGAAAGAAATATTTTATAATTTGAAAGCATATATGTTTAAAATATTGCATTGAAACCAAGTAAGCCGTTAAAGTGTAACAAAGACTACATTTCCCATGAACAATGACAAAGGAAGTGCATCACTGACGTTTCCATAAGGCATGCTGGGTACGTACGCTCTCTCTTTCCGGCTGGTACGCCATCATGTAAGCGAGTGTTTCTATACTTTAGTACCAAACGCAATCCATAAAAATCACGTACTATACGGTTTCATCTGTCTGTTTTAACCAGGACCTTGTGTAACGACTTAATGACGATGCTAGAGTAGTGATTATTTATAAGCATAGTGTTTTTAAAATACAGATTAAACGTCTTTTACTTGAGTTCAGATGCTAGCTCTCCGGTAGCCTTTGACTCTGTTCGCCGCAGCTCAAAGAATGTATTATAGAGTAGTTTCGATATTTGTGTTATTTTAGAGTAGTCATGCTTAAAACTGTAACTTGTAATGTGTTCTATTGTAATAAATGACTGTAAAGGAGAAAGTAAGAGAGGCTGTATGCTAAGTTGAGCTAACGGGTCCAGCAGTGCTATCCCTTCCTATTGAAAAAGAAGCATGCCATTCTGTAAATACTACAATATACTTCATGCTGATACACCTGGTCACATGGTGTATCTATCTACAAATTTTACGTGGATTCATTAAGGGACATATATAGCCCCATACGAAATGGCAGCAGAATATGGACCCTGTTTTAAATGTGTAGTGATTGAGTTATGATCCATGTGCAAAAACGTTAAGTAAATTGTAAGCTATTATTAAATGAATGGCCTGACCTGGCCTATGAACATGTTCAGTCTGATTTGTTTGAAATATTCCTAGACACCTTAATGCGAAAGGTGAAGCTGATGTACAGTCTGAAATGTTTAAGTTGGTCCTGTCACCTGTAGGTTATGGATAACTTTTTGCTCACTGTATTGTCTATCAGTGTAAAAAAAGATGACAAATGAGGTGATTTATAATGGCTTTCTCTTCCTCAGATAAGTCAACATGGGAGCATATAGGTATATGCAGGAGTTATGGCGCAAGAAGCAGTCCGATGTGATGCGCTTCCTGCTCCGTGTGCGCTGCTGGCAGTACCGTCAGCTGTCCAACCTCCACCGTGCTCCTAGACCCACCAGGCCCGACAAGGCCCGTAGACTGGGCTACAAGGCCAAGCAGGGTGAGTTCAGGTCTTCAGCTTCATAGTTGATGCTTCACACAATAAATGCTGGTATAATTGCAAACACATCAACTGAAAAGTGCCTGGTACATTCTGATATTGGTTGATACCTAGTTTCTGTACATAAGGAACAAGTTGCAGCAGCATGCACTGATGTCTTTTTATGTACATTATAATAGATTTGAGATGAAAGTGGTCATCTTTAATGTCTGAAGGAAATACGTTAAACATTTGTGTGGTAATGTCCAACATACATTTATATTTGAAGTGTACCAGCCCTAATCCTGTTACATTATACAGCTTTTAATGGTAATGTAAGATGTACAACTAACAATTGTTTTTGTTTCCTTAACAGGTTACGTAATCTACCGTATCCGTGTGCGCCGTGGAGGCCGTAAACGCCCCGTGCCCAAGGGTGCCACATATGGCAAGCCAGTGCACCATGGCGTCAACCAGATTAAGTTTGCCCGCAGTCTGCAGTCCGTTGCTGAGGTATGTTTGTCATGACAGACTGTGCTTATTGGGTCAATTGCATAAGGAAATGATGGGAAATGTTCAATCGATAATCATGATTGAGAAGTGTTGTGGCGGTTTTTTGGTCTCGAGTGAAACTTGATGAAAGCAGATTTGTCTTTCAAACCTTTTACAGGCAGAACAAGATATGCCTGCCATGCTTTCCTATAAAACTCTTTAAAATGAAGCCTTCAGCATAAACTGCAAGTAATTGCACTTTTTTTTCCTCCAAATTGACATTTTTTCCAACAAGGTTGAAAAATATATCACAGTCTAAAGTTATTTGATGCGAGTTATCTGAAGAAGGTTTTGATGAAAAGGCTTTCAGTCAGTTTAAGACCATTTGGTAGGTTACAATCCCAAGTGCATAAAGCTCCAGGATCTGCAGAAGCTCATTTTGTTCTATGAAGTGATGCACAGCCTGTAAAACCTGGATTTTACAGATTGACTCCTGTCAGTAAATGAAACATTAGTTGTACTTTTGTGAAAGGTAAATGCTGTTGTTGTTGTTGTTCCAGATGTATATCAGCACCAACAGAATATTAGGATGACATGATTTCTCT
>JAPTYQ010000003.1:33143295-33171735 GCA_029814465.1 Ostorhinchus cyanosoma
AAAGGTAAATGCTGTTGTTGTTGTTGTTCCAGATGTATATCAGCACCAACAGAATATTAGGATGACATGATTTCTCTCCAGCAAACTGTTACATTCCAAAAGAAAAACCTTGCTTAAAGCTCCCTGTACATCTTTTTTCACATCATGCAAATACACAAGTTCACAATTTTCTGTACATTTGAGTATCTCTCCTTGTGCACAACAGTCTGTAAATTAAGGCGACTCTGTCCTCTCAACAGATACATTGATAATCACTGTCATCAACTTATACTGCTAGAGTATCATTGACTTCTTATGGTTTTATTAGTGCAGTTTCAGCCAAACATTGACTGTTTTTAACAGCCCCTCATTCTGTTTGAGATTGAAACTCATTAGTAAGATTTACTGAGACTTGATCACAGAACCCACATCGATCCTCATGAAGAAACAAGCATTTCCTTCTATGAAGCCACAGGAGCTGTTTCATGTAGGATGGATTTCCTGTAGTTTCTCGCAGGTAGTAAAGGATATTGTCTCACAAGCTTCACTGAGACTGAAACAGAAGTGACTGAACCAGCACACAGCCTTTAGAGGATTTAAAGAACCTGGGTCTCATCCTAAATCATCAGTTTCTAATGGTTGCATAATAAATTTAATATCAGACATAAAACTGGTAAAGGCAGCTGTTTCAGAGAACAGTAGTTTGTGACAGTTAAAGGATTGTTGAACGGTTTTAGTTTTTCTCAAATTGTCAGGGGACATTGTAGTACAAGGGTGATTCTGAAGATCATTTAGCTCAATATCAAAATGTGATCACCGCAAATAAAATTTCACTTAATTTGATCATGTGTGACGAATTTGATTAAGGAGGTTGTCAAATTTGTCATTTCCGTCATTTACTGAAATAATCTTGTTCTTGAAGCTGGTGTGACTTGTCTTAAAACTGAAGTGAAAACTAGACATCCTTTCAGATGATGCTGACTTACTGTTGTATTTTGCTTCTCTTGAAGTAAGGTTTTAATGTATATTTAAGTATATGTAACTTTTAAATGTGCATTAGTTTTCATGTGTTTGGGGTTGTACTTCCAAATATCAAACAAATCATGCATTTAACATCTGAATTCCTGAACATATTTGGATGTAATTACGACCTTGTGACAGCAAATTTGTAAAACTTCACTAATTGGAAGTTGGCCACTAGATGGCGATGTGAGTCCCAGCAGGTTGAGAAGGGCTGTGTGTAAAAGTAGATAAATGTGACCTGCAGAGTTTGTTTTCAGTGGAGATGATGCCGTTTTGCGTTTCTGATGGTGCAGATTATTCTAATTCTTTGTTCGTCTTCCAGGAGCGTGCTGGGCGTCACTGCGGAGGCCTGCGTGTGCTCAACTCCTACTGGGTGGGTGAAGACTCCACCTACAAGTTCTTTGAGGTGATTCTGATCGACCCCTTCCACAAGGCCGTCAGACGCAACCCAGACACACAATGGATCACAAAGGCAGTGCACAAGCACAGAGAGATGCGCGGCCTGACGTCTGCAGGAAAGAAGAGCCGTGGCCTGGGCAAGGGCCACAAGTTCCACCTGACCATCGGAGGCTCCCGCCGTGCTGCCTGGAAGAGGCGCAACACCCTGCAGCTGCACCGCTATCGTTAAACGCCACACAAGTCTGTACATTTAATCGAATAAAAACACTTTTTATGGTGCCTGGTGTGTGTGTACATTTTTAGGATTTGTCAAAGGAACAGGTTCTTGTAGAGCTCAGAAATATTTTTAGCCTGACAGAAAAACCTGTCTAGAGCTGCAAAAACAACCTGAGGCTCTTAACCCTTAGACCTAAAGCTATTTTTGTGTCCACTTCCAAATGAGTGTCTGCATTTGACCTCTGAGTGTTCTATCATTTATATGTCCTCTGCAGTTTTCATTTGTCAGTGAAAGTAAGTTATTTTCGTAGGTAATTTAGTGAGGTAGATCAACAGAACTTAATTCAAAGGTCATAGAACAAATTAGTAAGTGAACATCAATAAGCGTCTGAAACCAGTCGTACTATATCACTGGAGCCTCAGAATGTTTAAATGAGTCATGTCCGACTGAAGAAACTGCATTTTACTGGAATAAGTTCAATATTTTAACAGGACTGGTGTTTTAAAAGTTATGAAACATTTTAGGTCTGTCTTTATTGTGAGTCGGTCTCACTCACTGCTCTTTGATTTACGCCCCATTCCACTGGTGGCAGGGGACGCACTGAGCATGCTCAGATGTCTAGAAAGAATAAGGTGTGTTCTATCAGCATGTTTTGACATTTTTCCTACTGAGCAAACAGTTGAATTTTTATGAATATTTCAAATAAAATCCTACATGCAGAACGCTCACCATGGATGCGTCAGGGGTTAAAGGGTTAGAAATAAAAGCACATCAGGTCAGTGTGCTTTATAAAAACCTCTGCTTCTATGAGTTAATGTCTCTGCACTGTGTCCACCTCATGTAAATACACAGGTTACATAATGATAAGATGAACATACACTGGTTAGAAGTGCATATCACACTCAAAGTCTAGACACTTCCTGAAACGGTGCTGTCATTTTTTTAAAAACAACACATCAAAACTCTGAAAAACAGTTTAGAATAAAGGTATGAATACCTGATACATGACAACACAATAAGAAAAGCAGAGTAAATACAAAAGTACATTTACTAGAACAAATTCCTCAGACTGTCTCCCGTCTGTTTTCCATTCTGTCTGAGAACAGCTGCGTCATACAGGGATGGAAAAAAGGTTTTCAACACCCCATATATTTGTGATATATTACATCAAGAATCACTCCTAAATCACTGAACTTGGCCAAGTATTATTCCATTCTCCAAACCCATATGTTCCCTTCTGCACATGCTCAGTTCTATGGAGGTCAAAACTGGATGTTTCAGCAGATAATGAAATAAATCCAGGGTATGAAATGTTGAAACTGTCATTAATCAATGTTATTATTTTTAACAACTAACAATAAACCAAAAAAAGTTATCATTTGTGTTTGTTGGTGTCTGATACAGCGACACCTTTAGAAACACAAGAAAGATTTTTCTGCAAATATATCATGATGCTATTTGTAAAATTTTAAGGTTGTCCAAAACCTTTTGTCCCCGGCAGTATTTAGTCCCATTTCAGTGCAGTCATGTTGGATTTTGTTATCTGTGGACTGACGCGCCCTACTGCTCTCTGATGTGGTCCATTGTCATGTTGTTGCAGCTGTGGAGGTGATGCACGCATGGGGAGGTGTTATTTGTCAACTCTAGGAAATTAGTCTTGGCTGTGGCCTTTAGATGCACCGTCACTCATGCTGATCATCACATTAGTTGAAGAAAAGCTGTTTTTATCTGAGCTGCTATCTCCCCTACCAACATGAATGAACATTTAAATAAATCCGGTATCTGGGAACCAAAAAAAAAAAACATGGTAGTTGCAGGTTTAATATGCTGGTGTATTTGTAGAATTTGTGCCAGAGTCGTTTTTTTGGTGGAAACTGGTGATTTTGTATCTGTGTCTGTTCATGTGTCATTTTGTTTCCAGAGAACAATTAGAAAACCGTTGAATATTTTTTAACCAAATTTGCTATAATTGATCTTTTATGGTTTGTAGCTGTTCTTTTTTTCCTAGTTTAGAACCTGTGAACCACTAGAAGGGGTGCTACTGTACACACAGAAGTTTACACTGAATACTCTAACGCTTCATGTTCACAAATTCCCTAAAACTGATAGAAGTCTCTGCCACGTCAAACATAGTGTTAACCCAGATTTTTTAGTTATTTTTTCTCCAGTTCACATTTTTATTTACAAATCATTTAAAATACGTATACTGGTTGCATTCATAATTTCCAGCATGTTATGAGTTTGTAAAAAGGATAACCCCAGACGCTATCCATAGCTTATAAACAGGGGTCCATGACATTAAAGTAATTCCAATAAATACAGACACTAAAGAGTTTAGTCTGTATCAACACATCAGGCACATAAAGTAAAACAAAAAAGAAAGAGAGAGAGAGAGGGGAAAAAATACAACAACAGACTTAAATTCTATGTATTTGAAAAGCAGTTTTTGTTTGAATTGCCTTTTAAACATGGACAGAGATGCAGATTCTTTCACGGTGCTCTCAAACTCATTCCACGTTTGCAGATGTTTAACTGTCACACCAAGACTAGAACATTTCAGCTTCCCTTTCTTTCCCCTAATATGATGTTTTCCTCTTGTGTCGTGTACATGAACATGAGAGGACACTTTACTGCTTCAGTTAGAGTTAAATAAACAGCCTGGACAAAAAAAAAAAAAACTGCCTGGATTGAACTAAGTAAATATTTTTGATCCTTCCATGGGTCGGTACTGCAGTGGTTAATAATGTTCAAGCTGGAAAAAGTCATTTAACTCTAACTGATGCAGTAAAGTGTCCTCTCATGTCTGTAACATAAAAAAGATTGAACAATGCCAGGATCGATCCGGGTCATCAGGCTTATGACAGAATGGTTCAAGGAGAATAAGACATCATTTCCACTCCTGGATCAGCCTCCATAAAGTCCAGACTCTGATTTGGGATGTGAGGATGTGTACTTAATACAATAATCAATCAATAATCAAAAATTAATGTAACAATGGATGGAAAAAAAAAACATTAAAAATCTTATTGTGATACTACAAAAGAATTATGTGGCAAAAAAAAAAAAAAAGTCACAGTTGAACGTCTCCTGTAATTTAAAAAAAAACGTGGTGCGGTGGAATATTGCATGTTTTTTTGGTCGGCCAGTGTATATTTCTAGTTCTGGGCTCACGTTCTCTAGTCCCACTCTTCTCCTGTTTCCCTACAGTTACATTAGTCAACACTGGACACTGGTAGAGACAGAACCATGTCAACATAGACCTACACACAACCCACGAGCATGTGCAAATGTCACCTGTTGGACCTTTAAACCATTATGTAAAATATAAAACCAAATGCTCAGTACTCTGACTCACACATTATTGTACAGCCTCTGGTAAGAACTGTGGACACTATCTATTAAAAATTAAAATATACGACCTGAGTAATCTACGTAGGGATCCGTTCACTGTCTGTTATCATGGCTGTAACTAAATAACTAAGGAAAACATTTTTATGATATGCTACAATCCATTCAATTATTACAAATAAGTGATTAAAGCCTGTCCTTTTCCTCACATACTGAGGTTACATTCTGCTCTTTTAATGCAAACACCTGCATGTGAGTGAAATTACTGATCTACATGATCAAAACAACGATACACCTGCCATTTTAATCTGAGCAAATGTCACATGACCACGGAACAATGAAGACCTGAAATGACTTCTGTAAAGAGGCTGTACCAGAGTGTCACTTACATCCTATACGTGCTTACGAAGCGCAAAGGTTAGAGCTCTAAAAGAAGGAAGGGAACATGATATCACAAGATAAACACGGATTATTTGCCAGACTTGATTCATGCACAATATATACACTATACACACAGTACCAGAGCACTAACAGCGGGCAGCTCAGTGTTTTGTTCAACAGTCTGAAAATGGAATATGATTCTATTTTACAGCCCTATTGTAATATTAAGAGTAAAATAAGTTGAATGGATACTGAACACCATACAACTCACTGCATTTGTGTGGCTTGTCAGCTGTATATGAGTCACTACATCGATCTTATCTGAAACTCTACTCATGGTGCTGCTTCACCTCCTTATCAAATAATACTGAATTTGTTGCCCTTTAGTATTTAACTACTTTAAGTGAGGAAAGGAAAAACCCACATGTGTCTTAATATGATGTTAAACCGTGTGTTTTCAGTACACTTCAGTGCTACTTCAGGTACCACCTCATGCTCCGCCCCCCATTCCACATATTTAAGCCCAATCCACCCCTTGGCCCTCCCCCTTACCCCTACCCTCCATTTTGTGCGTTCACATGAAGGGGTAGAGGTGTCCTGATTCTTGATCAGTTGGACAGGAAGGACGAAGGGGGAGGGCTGTTTGGTCATCGAAACGAAGGTTTTTCAGGACCACCATACAAACGGAGGGGTGGGAGAAACTAACACATAATTCTGTTCGAATCATCAGCAAATGTATTTTCTTCATCAACAATTTAATCATTTGACCGACTGCTTAATGCTGTTACAATGCATTATGGATCGCATTTCTGCGGTTTGAGGTTGATAGCCGTAAAAAGGTGCCCAAATGGAACAGAGACGGTTACAGCTGCTGGTGAATTCTGTCAGAAACAAAGCTGTCGAATCTATTTATAACAGCATCGATGACGTAACAGGTCTGGAAGGGTCGTCCCATTTCACAGGAGAATATTTTAACCCTCACCCCTTGCAACTCCGTTTCAACGGGGAGAGCCAAGTGCAAGGGCCAAGGGGGAGGGGTAAGGGGGGAGGGCCAAAGGGTGAATTGGGATTGGGCCTAAGACAATGATTACATGCATAAAATGTTCGGGTTTTGCCTTACACAACAGACAAAATTGCCTACAACACACTGTACTTCCTGTTTACATGCAGCTATACACAGTGATTTTCTGGAGGCTAATACTCCACTTTGTGACCACTTTCATGCCCTCAAACGCTGCCTTGAATAGGGGAGTTTTTTGGTATTTGCACACATCAGAAAACGTGCAGATATTTGCTTTCATAATATCTAGAAGTAGATGAGTTTCCAGTTCCAACTATCATTGGAGCATCCATCTCCAGAGAGGATCTTTGTCTCTGCTACAGCCCACTGTGGTAAAAGCCACAAATGAGATGAATGTTGTGCATGTGCTGTGTACGTGTCCAAAGAATTCTCATCAAACTGTTGATTCTGATGCTTGAGAACTGATGTGTTTTTTTTTAGATGCATCCATAGCTTCTCTATTGAAGGATGTGTCAAATGATCAGTTTGTTGATCACTATTACATTTAAGACACAATATCTCAAGACCAGGTTGACAAAAATGCACAAAATTTGGTTGAAAGATGAACTGAAAGGACTTGGTGGTCAAAGGTCAAAGGTCAAGGTTGCTGTAACCTAATGCCTGTCCATTCTTATGAATAGAACATATTGGGAACAACTTTAAGGACTGCTTTCTACTTTGGCAGAGGTGTTCACTTTGAGTCAAGGATAAACTTATTTGATTTTGGTGGCCAAAGGTCAAAGGTCAGGTTCATTGTGACCTCACAAATCATTCAGTGGGTTTATATGATGCCTAAAAAATGTTATTATCACATTAGTCCGGCTAAAACTGTACTTTAAATGTTCATGTAAAAATGTTAGCTCGACTAAAATTGAAGTTTTAATAGTTGGACTAAAAACCTTGATAATGCAAATGGAAGTCGTTCTACTCCTGCAGATGTGAAAACAGATGAGAATGGCATGTGTTCTGCACCAAATCCTGGCCTGGAAGTCAAACTGCATGCATCTCATCTGCACTAAAAATAAAGTGGACAGAAATTACACAAAGCACAGATTTGCTAAGATGTCCAATGTGGTGCCGGCTTACGTCTGGGTTTCTAACTCACTATTGACGATTGTTGTGGTTTGTGACAAGGTAGGTCAACTGGAAATAGACCAGTACTAACAAGCTGAAAGAGTGCATATCAACACCTATTGTAGCAAAGGCGACGTGACTTAAACAATAAATCCATTACACTCCTGTGCATGTAGGCTGGGACAAAGACAAGAGTCCAATTAAACAGCTTTGTCAAGTTACATTTATAGTCTGTGCACGTAAACGTACATAGTGTCTTGGACAAAACTGCATGAGCAGATTATGGTGCAAGAATAGGGGAAGCATCTGATTCAACTTGTGGTTTTTGTTTAAATTTAACATTATATCAAAATGTGAGCACGTGTCTGAGCTTTTATAAAATACCTCATATTTGCTGGTGATATGGTGACACTAACTGCTCCATCAGATCTCCTGTTTGTTGAGACCTGGTGTCAAACACATAGTTTCCCCTCCTGAGACCTGGGAGAGTGAAAGTTGTGGCTTTTTTTTACATTAAAGAATTGCCTTGATTAGAAACAGCATGAACATTTTTTAAGTAAAGCTGTGAAACTCTTGTCCCCTACAGAGAAGAAAAAAGCTCTGCTGGGTCTCAGGAGGATATGACTGTGTATAAAAACTATTACTCTCGAAATTCCAATTACTGGAGACACATTAAACTGGTGTTTTCTTCCAGATAAGAGGCATCTCAGTATGAAACTCACTATGCTGAGCTACATCTACACAGAATGTAGAGCTTTAAAGCCCCCTCCAGGCTTCAGGGGAGATGTAGTGCAACCACTTAAAGAAACCCAATCTGTTCCTTTTTGTTCTTTGTGACCACTGACCTATTTCTAAACTCACTACAAAAATTACAAAAAAGAGAAAAAAAACAAGGTGTTTGGATAACGGTAGGTATCTATAATAAGTGACACATGAATTTCTCTGATATTCCTCTTCATTAACATAAGCTGTTATCAGCACCAGGTTCTGTTTATATGTGAGAATAAAGGAGGTGTTTGCAGCTATTGAAGTGAACTCAAAGAAAAGTGTAACCCAAGACATATTTGGATAAGGAGTTTATGTTAAGTTTGTGTCACTAGAGATTTCTATAATGACAAAAATTATTTATGTAAATAGCTGTGCACTATAGTTTCAAGCAAGCCTTACTCAAGTAGAAGGATATTTGGGGATTTTTTCAGCCACATTTGATGCTGAAGTGATTATTTCCTACACAGTACTTCCTGTTGTGTGTGTGAGACTGAGCCAGATTAAACTATGGTGTGTGTTCACAATAAACAAGAAACAGTAGCTCATTGATGTGTTTCTAATAGTTTTTATCACAACACTGGAGCTCTTATGTGGCAGAGAAAAAAAAAAACCTCAGGCAGAGCATAGAACTGGTCTTATTAAATGATATATTTGTAGACTCATCCTTCAAACTGATAAAAAAAAAAGAATTAGCAAATCAGCGCACCACTCTATGAATACCAGAGGTCCAACAAAGATCTGAACCATTACCTGGGAATGATATGCATGGACCGTCCTCTGCTCCTATGGTTCAAATGATCACTGATGTCCAACTATGAGAGCAGACATGCTTCAAATGAAGATATTCAAGCATGAGTGAAAAGTGAATAAATGAAGCCTCACAGGGACACCAGATGCTATTGTGATGGAAAACTGACAAAACATCAGGGGTTCCATGGATTCTAACAAAGTCTGAATTCAATATTTCATATTAGAATCAACACTCACATAAAAAAAAAGTCATGAATCACAGTAATAGTGAACATTTAAATGAAGAGACCATTTTACTGAAACTCAAATGCGCCTGAACAATTTGGAAATCAAAGGAGTCAAAATGGGCTTCAACCAAACCTTTAGTGATAATGAACAAAAACTGGAATGTGACACCAACTGGTTTCATTTGCTCTTATGACTTTAAGTCTTCTCAAATTTCCCACTGGTGGTCATCCCTTTCAGTCTTTTGAAGCTTCTTCTCCATAGGAACCAGGGAACCAGATCCTGATGAACCCAAAGTGGGGTGAAAAAAATCCAGTTGGATATTTGACCACCACCAGGGTTTGTTTTCATGAAACTGAGCCTTTGAAACGCAGTCCGCATACTTTTGACAGGTTTGAGGTCAGGACTTTGGGAAGGCCATTCCAAAAGCTCAGTGTTAGCCTGTTTTATCCATTCCACCAGCAGCTTTGATGTGTTTTTGGCCTCAGTGTCCACTTGGAATGCCCAACTGTGTCCAAGTTACAACTGATGGTTTGAGGTTATCCTGAAGAATTCCACTTTATGTGCAGCACTAGTTCTTCTAATGGCAGGACAGTTCTATAGTATAATGACACCATCTCTGGGCTGAATGCTTGGTACAATGTGCCACTTTACTTTTCCGATCCAAAGTGTCTCATCTGACCATAAAACTTTGTCCATATATTCAGTTGCAAACTTGAAGGTGTCAATGAGTTTGAGTTCAGGGCTTGTTAACTAAACTAAACTGGTAAAACTGGTACAACTGGTAAAACTCACACTCAGCATCTTCCAGTTCAGACCTGTTCATTTGTGGTGACTGAAAATCTGCACCAGGTTTTTTGAGATGCGGTTGTCAGATACGGTCCAGACACTTTTGGTTAGAATGTGGTGAAGAGGATGATCCAAACTGTACACGATGTCCTTCATTATAATGAGAGTCAGTCTTTATCCCACAGTCCCCAGTGAGTCCAGCTTCACTCAGCCTGCTTTTTTCCCATCAGATTGTGCGACCGTTGATCCTCCAGTGTTGATTTGAGAAAAACCAAAACAAATAAAAAGTTGTGCACTGAATGGTGATCGTCATGAATCACATTTATGATGAGTGTCAGGAACAAAGCAGGTGCAGGACACAAGATATAATGTTCGAACAAAACGTGTTTATTCCATTTCTTTAAATATCCCAAAAGGACGGAGAATTGAAAGATGCACACAATCAGATAATGTTATTTTTCATTTTTGTACGTAAATCCCTTCCAGTCCTACACACCGGACCTTTAACTTTCTTTCAGCTGTATTTATTTAGCACACTCCTTGTATTGTGAATAACTGCTAAAACAGAACAGAACAACAGAAGCATTTTCCTTCCTGCTGGTGTGAATCCAATTTTAAACCTTTATGTAACATGGGACATGCTGCTGAAACCAATCTTCTGCTATTAGAAACACTCCATTCACACACATACAATCACAACAGCTCAGAGCAGCTTCATTGTGATCTGCTGACTGCTGAGCAGCCACTCAGGGAGAAGAGTCTACTTTCAGTGTTACACACATATCTGGATGTGGCTGACTTTACACTGCTTTTCTACACTTTGCTTTCACTTGTAAATTGTATGCAAATGTGACATTAAAATGAGGTTTATGGTTTTGGTCTGAAATAGTTTACTCAGCTAGATGTGTACAGGGGATAAACCAAAGTGAATTCAAAGAACTAGGACAGATAAACATCACCTGATACTTCTGCTGCAAATGTTCTGCAGTTTGTATTCTGAAAAAAACACCAGAGGCTAATTTTACAAAGATCAACCCAAACTAAGGCTTACATCCAACTCATAGTTTTTTTCAGGTTCATGTCTAAATGTAATGGTAAACAAAACTATTTAGTCCTTGACTGTCTGAAACACTGAATTGAATTGTGGGTAAAATAGTTGATTCTAGATTTTCAGTGTGGAAGATTTGTGTGTGGTCATGTACATTATATGAAGTTTGTGCTGAAATCAGTTTTACGCTGGGAGCTGTTTGGTTTTGGACATTTGCTGGATGTACATTACATTGTAAAAATCCTGGTCCAACATTATGTTTGTTGTTTTTTTAGTAAAGGTCTAATGACCACACATATGCATTTCTCAGTCTGTGTATTAAGATCCAATCAGGATAAATATGAACCATGCACAGCAGGAAAAACAAACGTTTCAGGGAAAAACAGCTTCTATAAACCAAAGTGGTCGTATTTAGAGTGAACTCTCTTTGCACTTCACGTCTTTAACCCTTTTGTTCAGACAATATGTGTGATTCATTGCATGAATTTTCGGATGTTTTAAACCAGGTTTCATTCAACAGGGTCAGATGTTTCTAATTGTATGTGCTGCTTCTTGTCATGGGGTCGGGGGTCACACTAAATACTGACTTTAACCTTTTCGACCCATTTAGTTCAGTTTTTTGTGTCTGTTTTAAGGCTGTGCGTATATTTCTCATATTTTCTTGT
Organism: Ostorhinchus cyanosoma; assembly: GCA_029814465.1. Taxonomy (NCBI): domain Eukaryota; kingdom Metazoa; phylum Chordata; class Actinopteri; order Kurtiformes; family Apogonidae; genus Ostorhinchus; species Ostorhinchus cyanosoma. The sequence goes on from JAPTYQ010000003.1 coordinate 33,155,022, forward strand.
TGTATCTGAAGAAAATTGAATGAGAAATAAATATCTATGCTTATTATAACCCTGAAAAAACAGCAAACGTGGAGGTGCTCTTGGACTTTTGCACAGAAATACATTTCTTAGATAACAGGGTTTTCCCCACCACCATAAGACTTATAGATGCAACACCCAAACCTTTTTAGGCAGCACGTAATCAAAAACCTGAAACAGAACTATTTACAGATCTAATGGTTGCAGTGGACCTCTTTAGCATGTGTTGTGTTTAAACCTTTTCAGTGTTGGTTATTTATCTGACTTTTCCAATCCTAGTTTTTAGAAAAATGGGCTATTAACCCATAAAGACCCAAACATCCAGCATCAACTAAAAGCATCTACTGATCTAAACTGCTGATCCACTAATTCTATTAATGCATGTCAATAACTGGTGTAAAATACAATTATTCATCTTTTCATGGTCATCAGATAAAACCCATCTGGACGTTCAGAGGCTCCAGAGTGAATATAGAAACACTGTCATCTTCTACAACATGGATTCACTAGTAAAACCCACAGAGTTGGATCAATGACAGTGGATGGAGACACTGGGTTTAGGTTCAGTTAATGAGAGATTTAACTGAAAAAGTCACTATGTCTTTTTTTTCTGTTTTGATATAAAAACCTTAGAATTTACGGTGAGGTTTTATGAACATCTACATTATCAGTCATTTAAACATAGGAAAACACATGATTTCTACTGGAAACAATGCAAAATTTAGAGGATAATATTATAATGAAGGGTGATAAATCCCTTAGGAAAGGTTAAATAGAGAGAAAAATTAATTTGGTAACTGCCACAAAAGTCACACTGGGTTCTTATGGGTTAATGATCCAAACAATATGACATTATATATGTTGTAAATGTTTTATCAGATGACATCAAACTTTCTTGGAAAGGATTCCCAAACTCCATGCCCACCCTCCACCACATCCACATCCACAGTGCCCAACCCACCAGAAACCCAGGGAAAGCCCTTTAACAGATTCTAATGTTCCACATGAGGCGGGAGATTGTGGCAAAAAAACCCAAAAAAACAATCCTGGAATCCTCTTAAAAAACCGCCCCAAAAACATTTATGATTGACAGTAAGAGCAGATTCTTCTCTTAGACACTAGAAGTGTATTTTTGAGTCTCGCCTTTTCACAGACATCACCGGTGTCAAAGTATCTTCTGATGAATTATGCACTTGGTCATTCATAGTAACACACCACCACACGTTTCTGACCTGATCCGTAGAGGGAAGGGGTCAACTGAGTACATGGAAGGGTGGAGTGACAACAACAGCCATTTCTCACATTACTCCCCCTCTATTGTCTCTCCATACATTAGTCTGCGGGGCAGCACTCACCTCTTGACCTGATCTCTTAAAAATCCCAAAAAAAGTAAGTGGAGAACGGGATTGTAAAGCGTGGGATTGTTTCCTCCATAAAAAGGTTTCATTGTAGGGACTGAGGAAACATTAGCTGGGATTGAGTGCGCCCTGGGAAATGCCTTGTGTTTGTATCTTCAGCCAACTCCTGTCTGCTGTTTGGAGACAGGAGGGAAGCTTTTCTATGTCATGTTAACCCACTAAGAATTTGGCCAAGAGTGCTTTCAGACGTGACTGTGGGGAGAGAGGACTGGTGGGATTTAAAGAAAAACGGGATCCACTAGTTTAATCCATATGCTGTTTAGACCACAGACAGTAGATAATATAGACATATAAACAGTATGGAGTGAATGCAGCCTCTGTGACATCACCCACTGGATGGTGACCTGCTGTTTTGAAGCCTCTACTTCAGCATTTTGGCTGTCAACAACTCATGGTTTTTTTGGGAAACTAAATGCCCACAATTATACATGAGGGTCGAGCATGACGGGAAACTCACCATGTTACAGCCATCAAGTGAGTTCAGACACTTGATATGTGTAAAACGCACAGTTATGTTTGATAGCTGCAAAGTGGATTTCTCATATTAATACACTAATTACTGCTAGCTGTCCAAATTAGCAGGCTAGCTGACAGACCATATTATCCAATGTCAATTAATGCTAACAGTGGATAAAGACGCTGTGTTACGCTCAAAGGCTGGGTAACATAAAAAGCCTTTGATGGATTTGTTTAAAGGTTAAAGGTTAACTCCCTTTAGTATCCCTGAAGGGAAGTTCGTTCTCTGCTGTTAACCCAACCTAATACACGCACAATACCTTCCATTAGCACTAACACATAAACAGAAGTGAGCGGCTGTTGTAGGCGCTGAGGGTCCAACTCCAGATCTTAATCAGTACCGTGGTCAAGGGTACTGACAGGAGAATAATCCTATATACACCTGATTTTAATGACAGGAAATTCAAGGACCTGGAGGAAACCCACAGTAACTAATTCAACACAACTCCAGTGATGTCAGGTTAATGTCATGAATAAACACATTAATTGGCTTCATTAGCAGGTTGGCTGATAGACTCTACAATCCAGTACAAATGAAAGGTAACATGGGCTACTGTAGCTCCAGATCCAATGTGGACAAAAAGATGATAAAGCAAGAAGCTTAACCCAATTCCATTTTATTTTTGCACATTCCAGTTTATTGTTGCACCTTACTGTTTGATTGTCCAGGTTTTCTACCAGCTCTGTTTTTTATAGTTCTAATTTATTATGTATAGTGTGTCTGCTGTAATGTTCTATTTTTATTCTTTTATTGTATTTTTAGTGTTTGTCATGCTGCTGCTGAGCTACAGTTTCCGCAGATTGGGATCAATAAAGTCTGTCTGTCCAACTTACCTTTGAGGACATTTTCACAGCTAAAAGTCCATACCAAGGAACCCTTTTTTTTGTTGTTCAATCATTTTTGCTTCCAGAGTACAAATTCACCTTCATTTTGTGATCATCTTCATGCGTGCACCTCCTCATGTTTCTTATATGCAGTATCTCCTTATACTGAATAGATAACTCAGGTCGGTCTGAAAATCTAAACCATCTAAAAAGTGTTTTCGCACTGCAAAAGAATTAAACCATGATTCACTTTGACCCACACTAATGGCAACTTTGTCCAGACCAAACATTAGATCCTGTGGAGTTGGAGAGGTTTCACACCTACACACATGCTTCACATCAAACAACAACCAAAAAAAATCTGAAAGCATAGTCAGAACTATTAAGGTGTGAAAGTGCCCTAAGACTGTACATAAAAGCAAGCTTGTAGGCAGATTAAAAATGTAAAAAAAGAAAAAATAAATTTAAAAGCAGAATGCTATTCACAGTGGTTTGTTATTTGCTCTTAGCTTTTAGATGCTGTTTATCATGCAAATACAGTACACGGTTGGACTGTTTTAGAGCAGATGGAGTTGGAGGACCTACTTATTATGCAGGAGAGACAAAAATGGACACGGCCAAGAGGAAGCCTGACTTCTGAACACATTGTTCTCGTTGAGGACACTACAGTTCCAAGGGGATCTAGGGTGATGGGGAATGTTTTGAACATCAGACCGGATGCAAAATCCTGCTGCGCTGTGTGTGGTTTAAAACAAGAAACAGCATTTTGGAGAAGCCTGTGATGAAGCTCTGCCTATTACTGGAAACATCATAGACCGACACTGACCTCTCTATTGTGTTGAATGTTCATGGAGAAGAATCACTTAAGTTAAATAAATGACAGAATATCCGTTGATCCTTTGTCCTATTGAAAGTAATACTGATTTTAGGCACCGATGGGGGCTAGTAGCAAGTACATTTGTGCTCTTTGTATTTATGTTTTAACCAATAATTAGTGGTTGGATTATTCTAGAAATTGTCTTTAGATTAGATGAGCTGATTAAGCCTTTAATTAATTTTGTAACTTCCACTTTACAGTTCAGCAAATATACCATCTTAAATTACACTAAATCTAACACAGTGGATATTTAAAGATTTACAGGTAAAACTGAATTCAACAGAACATTTGCAAAATAACAACACTCATTCAGCCTTAGTAGTTTTTTTTTAAGTTCAACTGGACTGGTTTTGTTCTTGAAAACGTTTAATTTTGATGACAATAGACAATTCAGTTCAACTTTTCAATTCAGCTTTATTTATAGAGCACATTTCATGCACAAGGCAGACTCAATGTGTTTCACAACAGGTATATAGCAAAAAAAACAGGGCTTTACAGAATTAGTTGGATGTGAAAACAAACAACAGTCAACTAAACAGTAGAAGAAGGGAATGGATTAATGTCCCGGACATCCCCTGTCCTTCTCGACAAAGAAAAACTCCAAAAACCCAGTGGAAAAAGAGAAACCTCAGTGGACAGACCCACTCCCATGGACGGAAAAGCTATGGGTGCAGCAGGACTGATGGACGTCCATTTGCGGATGTAGTCCCAGTCTGTAAAGATGCAGTAGGGTGGGGTCACATGAGGGGGTCCATCTAGTCACATGAAACAGGAACTGAAACAATAGAAGCGATGAAGTTTCTTGGATGAGAGACTAAAAATTTCCAAGAACAAAACCAGTCCAACTGAACTTCAATTCATTTATTACAGATTAACGATGACCTGTTGCAAGTGACAACTTACGCAAACATTTATTCATACTGATAAAGCTGATTTATAGCATGTAAAAATCAATGGGAAGAACCTGCACTCGTTTCAAATCCTGCCAAATATTTCCTCACACTGTCATGATTAGAAGTTTACCTTTGCCCTACTTTATAAGAACGATTCAATTCAGATTAAAATGAGTAAAATACTCGAAAGGCACATCATCTTAAGTTGTATTTGGCTTTTTTTTGGACACAGGACGCATTCACCAACTGTCTTTGTGCACTTTTGACTGGTGAAAGTATGTCAGTGGGTTACATTGACACCGGGTCTGTAGAGGAGGAGGAGCCGTGGAAGTGGGTCACATGGGTTAGCGCCGCTCCGAACACACAGTCACTGCTAAACCGGTCCGCCACACAACTACAGTTGCACCGTTTTCGCACCGTTCCCCTTGTCGTACTATCTCTGAATGAAGTATAGACATTTTTTCTGGACGTAGCTCCAGTTTTGTATCAGACGACCTTTCCGGTGTTTTGTTTTATTTTTTCGTATTAATCCGAAGAAGCCACCGCCGCCTCCGGGGACCAACCGCTGCCACTTCGGCGTCGTTTTAACCACCTCTGAAAACTTACCAGCTCGGTTTGTTACGGCTAATTTAAAAAAAAAATCTTTTTAACCAGTTTAACACTGTCTCGTTAGTTTGACAACACATCTTATTTGTTAAAGCGAGTTAAATGCGGCTAAGTTCGATGCTATAGCTTTGACAGACAGTTTCTCGACCGCGATCATTCAGCGACTTTTCAGTTGCTGAACACTAAAACAGAAAAACGGCTTCAGTACTGAGGTAGCAGAGGAGGAGGAAAGCCCCGAAAGTCAACGGATATGGAGTCGACTAAAGCTGGTAAGTGTGTTTTAACCGTTTTGTTTTAACATAAATGACAGTTAGTTGTCGCTTGTTGCAGTGGCTTTAACATATCACGCCGCCGTTTATCATAATTAGGTTTCGTTAAAGTAGTGCGACCCGTTTCAGCCCTATTACAAACATGTTTCTGTTTAATATTTAAAACCCTGGTCAGTTTGATGAGTTAAAGGTTATACGGTATATTGGTGTGTTTGTATTAACTGGGTTAGGAGTGCCAGTGGGCTGTTGTTATTACCCAAGAACTTGGCTTCAGCAGCACTGCAGTCGTCTCTCCTCACATGGACCCGTCAGCCTAGCCATGTGCACCTGTGTTTACGCTCCTCGTGCGTCTCCGCTGATTGGCTGAGTGGCGCAGTGACGTAGCCATTGCATAATTTGTCCCAGCAACATGGTGTGGGGTCTCGCCGCGGATACACGTGAGGCATCTAGCAGCAGCGCGCGGTGACCCAGTTTTCCCGGGGAAAAAACATGCCTGCTCCACGTGGGGGCGTGTTGAAAAGACGAAGAAGAAGAGAGAAAAAAAAAAACTGTATGAGTCTATGGTGCATTCAAGTTCATTTGATACTCGGTTCTCCGTGTTAATCAGGACATTTGTTCATCATGAGGGAGAAAGATAATGAAAATATAAAATAATAAATACATTTTAACCACAGTGTTTTTTAATCAATCAAAATACACAGTGACTTCAACTTTGATCCTCTTTTTTGTAATTCACATTAAAATGAAAATAATGACAAACTGATGCTTAATTTAACATGTTAATGAAGACCTGAGTTATTATCAAAAACTTAAGTAGAAATGAAATCAAAATTACAAAATGCATTTCTTTTTTTTTCTTTTTTTAATTTAATTGTTAACCAACTCATTTTTCACTGAGATGTCCCCCATGCAGCATGAACACCATATTTTCTGTGCTCCATTTTCCATCTTTGTCACACTGGATTAAATTAAAGCCCATACACACCACATTTCTTTCCATCATAGAAATGTTTGTAAAAATAAATCAATATTTCTGCAATTATTCCCTTTACTTGAAATATTATAGATTGATGCATCTTTTATACAAAAACCTGTCTTTTTACATTAACTTTATTACATTAACTATGGTTGTGTTTTCCAGTGAAGTAGACGTAAGGAATGCAGGGTGTCCTTATTTAACATTTGTTAGATCAGTGCATGTGCAGTTAAGTTGCATATAAAACACCTTTTATTTAATGCACAGGCACTGGTTATCGGTTATGGAAGCTGTATATGTGAATGAGAGCAGGGATGAGCCAGACTACCTACTATACACACCCAGCCGAAGCTGACATTATGTAATGGCTGTTACCTAATCATTGAGACTGGCAAGGGAAGAAATCAGGTCAGCCTATGTTGAAGGGGAAAAAATGGCTCAGCAGCAGCAGTAGCCTGTCTGCTCGTCTCCTACTGGCTGAGGAGGCTGCTGGCGTATTATGATCTGCCCTCTTTATGTTAAGCCTGTTGGTTCAACAGGAAAAAAAAAAAAGCAGCGAAGGGCAGTCGATGAATAGAGCTCATGTAGACTCTATAGTGACAAACACGGTGACTGAACAAAGAAAAAGGAAGCACTGCTGGAATATAGTAATGTGGGACCAGAGGTTTAAGTTGTAACAAGTGTTAACATTACAGCACTCGTTTTTTATTCAGAGTAAACAAAAAGTCGATGCTTTCTTTACTCCAATAGAAGTACAGATACTTGAGTAAAAAAAATACAACTGATAAAAGCAGAAGAAGCCATTCAACTTCTTTGCTGCAGTAGAAGTGAAAAAATACGGGATCTGAAACATAAAAGTAGGACATTGAAAGAGATTTCTACTGGCTGCTCACGTGTAAAGCAAAAATTATTTAAAAGTTAAATAAGCTCTGAATCATGCAGTCACAGACAGCAGATTTCTACATCATCTTTATCACAGATGGCAGATGGATATCTTCTCTGCATGTTATTGTCACATTCATTTAGGTGTAAATTGGTCATAATATTGTAAATGATGTGAGGATGGAAAATAAAAAAAAAAGGACTACTGAAATGCATTGAAACCAAAGGAACAAATGTTAATTAAAAGCACAGACAGTTGTGTAAAAATGTAAGAAATAAAAGTAAAAAAAAAAAAAACACAGTAAAGAAGATACCTGAAAATTCCACATCAGTACAGCAACATTGTGCATTGAATAGCCCGAAATGAACAATGTGAGTGTGAATACCCTCTGATTTCCCGACACCTGTGTGTTGTACTCTGCTCCAGGCTCATGTGTTCCCAGCACAGATATAATCTTTAGAAGTGCTCACAAGATATACAATTTCACCCTCAAGAAAAGGCTCAATAACTTCCTCAAAGATCACCTCATTGTAGTGTTTTGCAGCCACTATTCATATAGAGAAGAACACAGTTTTTTATTTGTGCATTTTCTTCTGTTACAATTCTTGAATAATGTAGAATCAACTGGCCTTAGTTCAATAAAATATACAGTTAAACATACATATAGACACAAATTATGAATTAGCTTTTTTACAGTTTACAGTTCAGTTCTCTTACAAGATACTGCTCTTTTAGTATTTGGCATTTCTTATTTTTATTTCTTACCATTCTTAAATACATTTGTTTACTTCAATGTTCTTGCTCTTTGTTGTAACACTGAATTTCCTGATTAGTATTTTATCTTAAAGGTAAAAGTAGGTCTTAGATAAATTCACAGTGTATTTTAAAAATGCAAAGAAACTAGCCACAATTAAACTGAGCACAATTTTGTTATTTAGGATGCGTTGTGTTTTTACATTAATTTCCATTTCGTTTGAAAGAAAGGAAATTGTGGTTTTGACTTTAGCAGATTTTCATCTATGTAAAAATTCAGCAAACTAAATGAAGAGATGAGCATTTTTTTTTTCATATATAGTTTTACATGTTAATAAAGCTCAAATCAGCTAAAAATTCAGAAACATTCTCAAATAAACCCGTTATTGTATTGGCACAGTTTTGACACGTAGACATGTCGCTACAGATGACTTACAGTCTCAGTTTGGAATCACGGAAGGGACAGCTTTAATTCTGTATAATTTGGAAACAGTGTTTTTCAGCAGCGGATTAATTCTAGTGAGTATTTCCTGCTCAGGGATGGTGTTGTGGGGCTGAGTCAGATTAAAGTCCAGCGTCTACTCATGGTAATGAAGGAAAAGGTCAGTCTGTGCAGCAGCGTGGCTCTCTGATGTCGATGTGATCTGAATATGTTTCCTCCTCCTCGGTCATCCTCAGGTGTCATCGCGTACATCAGCTCGGCCAGCTCCGCCTCCAGCCCAGAGTCCTGCCACAGCGACTCTTCCAACGGCAGCTACCAGTCGACCTCACCCCCCCGCAGCTCCTCGCCGAGCCGCCGCCAGCTGGGTCAGCCGGCTGACCCCGCACTCCACTCTGAAGGCCAAAACCTCTCTGGGACCCAGAAGACGGGACGCTCCTCCTCTACTGCAAAATGTGGCATCACAAGTAAGAGCAGATTTTAGCTAAAAAAAAAAGCAAAAAAACCCCAGAGTTGACAGGGGAAGCATTTTGAGCAGCAGTGCACCATTTGCAAAATTCTTGAACCAGCACTGATACCAATGTTATTTGTTTTTGTCATTATTTGTCGCCACTTTTGTGATGGGGAAATAAAGAAATCATAATCATAAATAGGTTGATTGTTTTGAGGTTGTCATTCTATTGTATTTGATTGAGCATGAATTCCAGCAATAAAAATGAATGAAAACACCTTAAATATGAAACATGTGATTATCAGCCACTGCCTTCAGCTAAAATGACACCTTACACACCAACACCAATTTTGACTGATGTATCAACACATGTCATGTATTTTGGGTGTGACTTTGGGTATGAAATTGTATTCTGTGATTTATAAGATTGATCATTCTGACAGCCTTTCAAGTGGGAAAAAGATAAACATTCATCATAATTCTCAATAACGACTAATAAAATGTATCATGCTCACGTTTCATTTCATTCCATTTCATATTTCATTTTATTTTATATTTTTCTGTTATGCCTTTACCATGTATTTTTGGAACTTATTCTACTTTCAAGACTGAAATTACAGCGCAGATGTATAATATTATTATTTATTTATTGGCTTAACTTACAAACCCAATATTTTGAACATATTAGACATTTTAGGGACAAAACTCCAAAAAAAAACCTCCTCTGGAAGAGAGGTGTATTTACTTTGCTTTCAATATGCTTGTCAGTCATTTGGGACTGAGGACACTGATTCATTTATTTGGGTGTTTACATTTGATGCTCAGTTCACCACTTAAGCAGGGTGTGCCAGCAGGGTCTGAAGATCGAGGATTATCACGCTGCACAGATGTCCTTCTCTGCCCTGTTTAGTAAAATAGAAGTGGTGCACAGCGAACCTGCAGGTTGTTTTCCTTCTTTAACTGACCTGGAACATGTTTTTGTCTGTGAACGTTAGAAATCAACGGCCTGGTGCTGCTGTGTAAGGTGTGTGGGGACGTGGCCTCTGGTTTCCACTATGGTGTCCACGCCTGCGAGGGCTGCAAGGTAAACACAAATACACAAACACAATGTAATGCGTCACTATGTTTAGAACACGGTACATGACGTGACCTGAAGACTTAGTCAAACCTGCAGCCATGTTTTTTTAAGAGTCAAGCAGCTAATATTAACTACTGATCTAAATCTGACAGCTGTTAAAAATAAAAAAAAGGTGGTTTTTGCATCAAAAATCAATGGCAAACAATCATTATCAAGTCCTTTATATTATGCCAATAGAAAATCCATACTAGTCAAATGAGTAACAGGAAGAAAAAAAATACACTAAAATGTAAATAATAATAAATAAAAATTACTTTGTCCTCAAATTTTTTTAAAGGTATGAATGAAGCCATTTGGATCATTTTGCAAATGGTATAAAATTTTTATGATCTACATTTGTGAATATAAAAGGAATTAATCCATAATGAGGATTTTTACTCCTGTAGTAACAGTAAAATATCTAAGACTCAGTGGTTTTTCTGCCCGGAAATGCTCTTCTATGAAGTAATGATTATCTATTAATGATTATCTATTATTTGCAGAATTGAATTATTGTAATAACATGGGTCAAAAATTATGCAAATATATTTGTTTAACATCCTGCTCATGATGGGAACAGTGTTAAAACTACTCTAGATAACTGATGACTTTAGCATTCAGACCTTTTGGAGGCAATTTTTATTTAATTGAGAAAACATTACAGCTCTTTTATTAGCACCACATATTAAACTCTGTCATCACTTGAAAAACCAAAGATAACATCAATCTATATATATCTAGAACACGTCTTATTCAAAACGAAATGGCAGGAAGTGATATTTTCACACACATGATGAGCAAATAAATTTTCTATTAAAGGCTGGATAGTGAAGCTCCTTGATTTAATAAATCCACTCCAGCACCTTAGCAGTGTGCAGTCTGAATGCATGAGACTGTGTTTGCCACTCTGCTGTGTGTGATAGTGGGCAGTAGCTGAAGTGGGTCACTGGCAGTGCAGCCATCTGTACAAAGACTGAGTGAAACTAGTTCACTCTCCCTCATATTTATACGAGGTGCTCATCATAGTCGCATACCTCACGTTGCTGTGTGGCCTAGTTAGCTGTGGGGAGCAGTATACAGTGACAAACACACTGCAGAGAACGAATATGTTCACCAGCTAAAACCTCAGCTCTACATGCATCAGAATGAGGCTGTCCTCCATTATTCACTCTGCTGCACTTCTGTGACATATATCAATAATTTGAGTTTGCATGAGACAAATAGATGCAGTTAACATACAGAGCACATGTGTGTTTGTGAATCTGCAGGGCTTCTTCAGGAGGAGCATCCAGCAAAACATCCAGTACAAGAAGTGCCTTAAGAATGAGAGCTGCCCCATCATGAGGATAAACAGGAACCGCTGCCAGCAGTGCCGCTTCAAGAAATGCCTGATGGTGGGAATGTCCAGAGACTGTGAGTGTCTTCAGCATGTTGAGCCTCTGTAGATAGTACCATAACCTTATTCAGCCAGCAAATGGCTTATTATTATTATTATTATTATTATTATTAGTAGTAGTAGTAGTAGTAGTAGTAGTAGTAGTAGTAGTAGTAGTCGTAGTAGTTGTTGTTGTTGGTGAAATAAGACCATGGACAGTATGTTTTACAGGAAAAATGTTGGAGTAGTTTCCATAATGACAACCTACCCGCTATCAGAGTACATAAAAGCATGCTGCGTAATTAGGGCTTGGAAAGAAATGATAATGATTATGACAAAATAAAGCGCTTGCATTGCCCCCCGAGGTGCATTCACCGTGTAGAGGGCACCATTTCAACAACAAAACAGATTTCAACCTAAATGAATGGAACAATAGCACATAATAAAGATGATCCCTTGGCGTTTACCTTTGTAGAGATGATGAGAATCAAACAATTTGGTGATGATGAAAACAATACAAAAAATATAACAACAAAAGTACATAATGTGTAAAGGCAAAATCCAGAAGTAGTCTCTGACATTAAAACAACTAGTCAGTTTTTCAATGAAACAAAAAAGTAAAATATCAAAAAAAGGAAGACAAAAGCTATTGTGATGTTTTAAATTGCTGTTGTTGATGAATAACAGACTAAACTAAAAGATCATTATTTATATGGCATTGAAGGGTTTAATTAAAAAAGGTCTTCACATTATACATTATATATGATGTGAGGTTCAGTTCACTTTGCACACAAACTGCTGGGAAAGACGTCCTTCAGAGCCCCACTTTTTGTAGTTAGTTGATTTCACAGTTTGTTCTTATTGCAGTAAAGGTCCTGAGTCAGGTCTTCTACTTTTTCCAAAGTAGAATTCTATCATGAGTGTTAGTATTTCAACCTGAGTAAAGAAAGTTTTTGCCTGTGTCTAATGTAAAGTGTAATGAAGAAACAGGAAATTAGATCTGACAGGTCGAACTTGTCAAGGTGAATGTCACTCAAATGATCTCTTCTCCATGATCAGCTGTACGTTTTGGACGTATCCCGAAGCGGGAGAAACAGCGCATGCTGCTGGAGATGCAGAGTGCCATGAACAACATGATGAACAACAGTCAGCTGCACAACCAGCTGCACAGCAGCCAGACGCTCCCCATCGCCAAACCGCTGCCAGCCTGCGCCATCAATCCTACCTCAGAGGACGCCGGCTCCGCCCCTTCCTGCTCTCCATCCTCTTCTCCCTGCTTGAGCCAATCAGATTCCAGCTCTGACCCTGAGCCCACCATTTCCATGGATACCAGCCCCAGCTCGGCCTCACCCAGTGCATCAGACAGCAGCGAGGAGGAGGTGATCGGCTCGGTGACCCGGGCCCATCAGGAGACCTTCATGTACAACCAGGAGCAGAGCAACCTGACTGCTGAGGTCCCGCCCTCTACCGTCCTGCAGAACGCTGCTGTTGTGAACAACATGACCAACCACAGGATAGAGGAGAGGCAGGACACCTGGAACCACCACAACAACCAGGTCACCATGGCAACCCAGGACCCCCCCTCCACCCTGCGCCATCAGGGTCCAGAGGTCATTGGCTGTCCCTTCAGAGGGTCCAAGAGCTCCAGCAGTCACTGTCCAGCCTACGCACACGGAGCCTTCAAAACTCAGGCAGCAGAGGCCCCTGCGCACGGGACCCACAGCCGGCCCCTGTGGAGAGGAGGAAACCGGATGCACCTGGTAAGACGAGGCAGGAAGATGGGAGTCAGAGATAAGATCTTCACCACGTCTTCTACAAAACTTGATACCTTTAGCTTAGAAAGGGAGTTGGTTAACAAATCGGGTTTCTCCAACTTGCATTACTTACTGTAGCTCTGTCCAAATGTGTTTGGTTGTAAATGTCTAACATGTACGCTACATCACTGCTGCAGTGTGAACAGAGCAGGTTTAACAGGCCTTGTTCTCCATCCAACCCTCAGGTTTGTCCTATGAACATGTCCCCACACGTGGACCCTCAGAAGTCTGGTCATGAAGTTTGGGAGGAGTTCTCCCACAGCTTCACCCCTGCTGTCAGGGAGGTGGTGGAGTTCGCCAAGAAGATCCCCGGCTTCAAAGACCTGACCCAGCACGACCAGGTCAGCCTGCTGAAGGCCGGCACCTTTGAGGTGAGCCACGCTTCATTAACCATTTAAGACCCTGGGGGTGAAAAATGGCAAGCATTGTTTGAAAACAGTCTCTTAAATTCTCCCTAAAAAGGGTTTTTCTGGAGTGTCTTTACAACCCGTATTTCTCAACATTAGAAGCGTGAAGTTAAAAAACTAGAAATGTTCAGGCCTTTATCATGAACTCTCCTTGGTTCCTTTGTTCTACACATAATATGCCTGGTTTTGAAAATAAAAACATGCAAACATCAGACAGGTTTTAAATGTAAAAACCCACAGGCATCATCTTAATGAGACACCCAAACGTGGACACTTGTCGGTGGACATGTGTTTTTGTCCTGTTGGACCCCAGCTGACAGACCTCCGTGCTTCCTCTTTGCAGGTGCTGGTGGTTCGCTTTGCTTCCTTGTTCGACGTGAACGACCGCACCGTCACCTTTCTGGGTGGGAAGAAGTACAGTATGGATTCTCTGAGGGCCATGGGCGCCGGCGACCTCCTCAACTCCATGTTCGACTTCAGCGAGAAGCTGATGAACCTCGGCCTTAGCGAGGAGGAGATGAGCCTCTTCACTGCTGTGGTCCTGGTCTCTGCAGGTGAATTTATTAGACTGAACTCCATATTCATACAACCTTTGCCTTCAGGGGTAATTAAATGCTAACATTAATTATCTAGCTGTAGTTAAATACTGCTTTTACACAAATATACCAAGCTGAACGGATCCTTTTCTGTTGATGGTTGTAGGTCAGTTTCTCATTCTCTGGTTTTGTATGACATTATCTCACACTCTGAACCTCACACTGGAGGAAAATGGCATATTGCTTGCATCTTCATTGTGCGTCTCATTGTTAATCTTCTGTCCTTTTTTTGTTCTCCAGATCGTTCGGGCATCGAGAACGTGAACTCCGTCGAGGCTCTGCAGGAGACGCTGATCCGCGCGCTGCGAAGCCTCATCATGAAGAACCACCCCAACGAGTCGGCCATATTCACCAAGCTGCTGCTCAAGCTGCCCGATCTGCGCTCCCTCAACAACATGCACTCGGAGCAGCTGCTCGCTTTCAAGGTCCATTCCTGAAGTTGACCCCACAAACTTGAAACAACCATGACCAGACACTGGAGGACCACTGCCTCCCTTCAACTTCTCACCCCAACACCTGCACCTCTACTCTTCCCCCGTCAGACTTTGGGTCATTTTAATGTTAAAGACATGACCTGGGGGAAGAAGCCGTTAAAAAGCTGTTGTACTGTAGGGCGTGACTGCCTATGTGATGGTAATGATGTATACATACAGACACACTGATTAATGTATATGTTGTTTGTGTTTGTGTGTAGAATACTGTATGTTTGCAGCTGTACAAATGTTAGAAGCACTTTCCTGTATAGTGTAGACTGGTGTCTTTGCATTCATAGTGCAATACGTGACTGCTTTTGATTTGAGCTGTATAACAATAAGTCAAGAAACCTCGAACACATAAATTTAGATATTTGCTGTCCTTGTGTGATGAAGGGGAAATGGTGAACATGAACCCCCTGGACACTGAAGAACTGATAAGAGGATTCCCTCTTGAAAAATGAAAGCAGAACATTTGTGGAATGTGGAAGCTGTTTTTGCAGCTTTTTGTTTGGTCACCAAGAATGTTGTTTTAAGAGCAGCAGGCAGCACATTGTAATGAATTTGAGAAGCAGAGGAAGACAATCTATTATTTCATGCAGTTGTTTTGTTTTATTTTTTGGTACTTACTTGCTTACTTGGTGTCATTTTCTATATTATTTGGGCATTGTGACAAATTGGATGCCTCTGTCACACTTCCATAAGATGGAAATAGACACTGAATCAGTGAATTGAGAATTCTCTGGACTTGTTTTAGCATCTTAAGAACACTTTCCCTTCATTTAGTTTTCTCTCTTTGAAGCTGTATTTCTCAGATCCCTGTGTGTGCTGTCCTGCCTGCTCATCACAGGTCGTTTCTTAACCTTCTACGCATCGAGTCGGGAACTTGACGCTGCTGTCGGACTCTAGATGCCCCCCCCCAAAAAAAACATCAACCGGATATCTCACAGTCACCAGCAACTCCACCTTGCTTGAAAAGACTTAATTTCTTCTTTTACAAAGTGTACAGACTATAGTGTAGTTGAGTTGAGTAAATAGAGGATTATCTACATAAAATATGATTGTAATATCACTGAAGTGATTGTCATTTAAGTAAACTGAGTCGAGGTCCCAGTGAGTTGCTGGTGCAGAGTCTTTCGATGCCATCTCTTGTTGCGTTCATTTCCTGTTGCTGAACTCTGAATGTGTGGTTGTTGATGTGGATATCCAGAGCTTCTGTCATTGTGTTCACATTGCTGACCAGTGGTTCTGTTCTCCTCTGTGAAAGGATTGCAGTATGCATAGATTTCTAAATAAATATATACATACTATCATACATACAGGACTGTATATCTATAAATAAATTTTATAAATGCAGTTTGTGTTGTGGAGTGTTAATTCTTTGTTTGTTTGCTAATCGATGGCATGCCTTCGTCATCTATTAAGAGTTAAAATTTGATTACATTTGTTCAAACGTTTTAACAGGATAATGAACCTTATACTGTATTTCCTCACAAGATTTAACAGTTAATCTGTTTCTAGTCAAAGCAAACTGACGTAGAGTACTTTTTTTATTCTGAATATTCAGGGTTGGCTCCTGGTTGAATATTTTCCTGTAATTCCTTGAAATGGAGAATCTCTTTGGTTGATCTCCTACTGAGTAGATATCAGTTTGACTGTGGTCATTTTAACTTTCCATCAGCAGATGGCGACAGTGTAGCTCCACCCACATCCCCCTGCAGCCCTCACTGAAAAGACCATCTGGATCTCAACGGGTCTCCATTTAAATCCCACATTTTCTCATGGTCATGACCTACTTTTATTCCTCAAAAGAGACTCATAAGCACAAATCTAACATCATGAGCTTCTTTAAAACTTAATATACATATTTTCATCTCTGCTTTTGGAGCTTTTTCGGGTTTAGTTTCTTGACTCGAACATACAGCAATAGATAATGATCTATCTATCTATCTATCTATCTATCTATCTATCTATCTATCTATCTATCTATCTATCTATCTATCTATCT
>JAPTYQ010000003.1:33205751-33228357 GCA_029814465.1 Ostorhinchus cyanosoma
GCAAAAATGTACCAGAACAAAACATATTCAACTTATTTTAATTGAATCCTTGCCCTGTTTCCTGTTGTTCATCTTAAAGTTTATTGATGTTGGTTTTAACTGTATTTAATTAATTGGTATGTGAATATATTCGACTCCTAGTTGATGGAAAACAGAGAAATGAGGGTGTATATATTTCAGAAACCTTTTGCTTTTACATGACCATAAAAATATAATTTCTACATTAAAAAAATAAAAAATCTAACCAAACCTGTGAACACCTGTGATATCGGATCAGCATTTCAATTCCATGTCAATACTTATTCTTATTCTTCTTGGCAGTTTTATTTATGGTATTAATGTATTGTATGATGTACACTTTTATATATTAATGTGTTATATATATCTTATTGTCTTGTTTGCATGTTTAATCTTTAGCTTCCAACTAAATCCAGCATATTTACACAATGTAATGTTTTTTTTGTACTGACTGTTCATTAATTTACATTGTCCCCATTAAATAAATAAATAATAAAATAACCGGGAGTGTTTAGATAACTGTAATAATCAGATGTGATGTGTTTAAATGCACTTTAGAAATAGGACAATTTAAAAAACCAAAATGTTTTGGGTTGTTTTTGTTAAATATCTGTATGAGTGTGAACAGTGAATAAAAAGGCTTTTCCATGAGTGTCAGTTTTCAGGAGCTTAAAGTGATAAAGTCCACTGTGGATACAAAGTGTAACAGCAAATGTTCTGCATTTTAGAAGAAAAACATATTATTGTGAGTGGTTCTGGGCAGTGGCATTAAAATTTCCCAGTTCTCTTCTCAGAAGGCATCAAAGACAGCTGCAGTTCCAGACCTGCCTTCACATTCTGATAAATCAGCAGGAACGTTGCCCAATGTAATCAGTTTGTCTGTCCTGGTCTCCCTCCGACCCGGCGCTCCACCCTTCTGGGTCATGGGCTAATCTGGCTCTAATAACACCGGTCAGCGCATTAACAGGTGAGCTCATGGCACAGGAAACACAAGTCAGCTGAGATAAAAGAGTGATGTAAGGCGGTGACCTGGACGCCGTCTCAGGCCTCAGCAGGAGCTCCAGGATGTGGATGAGCAGCGGATCGGCCTCACACATCGACTCTCAGACCATGTGCGAGTCTCAGAACGACAGCAGGATGTTTGTGGTTTACACTGGAGGTCACAAAGAGTTAACCTTCCCATATCCAGGTGAGCATATTATGCACACTTTGTAATTCATGTTAGAAAAGGCCAGATCGTTTTTCTGCAATTTGTATTCGGTCAGAATTCATAAGTTGTTCATTTTTTATAGTTTTCAGATTCTGAACCAGCCACTAAAATCAGCACATACAGTAATAAAAAACGGAAAATGACTCCATTTAAAAATGCACATTTGAACATTTAACCTTTGACCCAGCACAAAAATATATCATGCATATTAACCAATGTTGCTGTTAATAATTGATATATGCTGCAAAGATAAAAAAAAATAAGTAATTCAGTTTTTGTGTAGTCTACTTTTAATAAAAAAAATATGGTTTGTTTACATTATAAACGTGGCATTTAAAGGGTTAGAAAATATGACAGTTACAGGACAGTTTAATAACCCTCACCCCTAAACCCTACCCCAACACCTACCCCTATCCCTAACCCCTAACCCCTAAATGCTAAGCCCTATCCATGTGTAGTATTTGACACATCGGTTCAGGTTGGACTGGTGACTAATAACTGCATGAACATATGTGCAGAAAGCTTATAATGCGTACAGATAACACGCCAATTGACCGTCAAAAAGTGGTGTGTACATTTACACAGACTCATGATTTCATGTTGTTTATTGTAATATCATCCGCTTTGTTTCGTGTTTCTTCGGTGAAAATTGGGTGTTTTTTCCGTATTTAGTTCAGTCGACGTTCATAAAAGTTCAGAGTAAATTCAAAAGTTATTATATCAGAAACAGAGAAACATACCATTAACTGAACATAAAAAAGTGTGTCCATCCACTGTCATTTATCAAACTTTACTGGTGAATCAAAGTTTTAGAGGATGATAGTGTTTCCATGGTAACTACGGAGCCTCTGAACGTCCAAATGGGTCATATCTGATGACCATGAAAAGACGACAAACTGCATTTTACACCAATTATTTACACGTATTAATAGGATTAATGAATGAACAGGTATTAAACTGTTTAAATCAGTAGATGGTTTTGGTCACAGTGGATGTTTTTTTATCTTTACGGGTTAAACTAACGCAGCTGACCACCCTTCACCTGGACACAAGCATCTGTTGTTTTTGCAGAAAACGGACCAGGCTTGGGTGTTGACTGTGTGTGCGCTTCAGCCGGACTGAGTCATCCTGGTTCACCTGCAGCCAAAAGCACCAAGCTGAGCTCCCATTCCAGTCAAACACCTCAGCTGTTGTACCGTAACACAGGATGTAATTACCTCTGCATATCCTGCTGGGACTAACAGGCTGCGGAGTCAGGTGGCTTGTTTTCAATCTGAGTGAATATGAACACCAAAGGAGCCGAGGTCAAGGCATCAATGTTCCCCAAAGAAAATTACACAACATATTACTATATAACTTCCCACTGAGGAAATTAAGGAGATACTTACTTCTGCCTGGGTGACCAGCACAAAGGATTTATTCTTCTACTGTGGACGCTGAAGGAAGGATAAACACCGTTCCTTTGGATTCCTTCATATACATCTGTACTTTTAACTGATTCACACAGATTTATATTTGGTACCAGAGCAGTGCCAGAGGTAAGTATTTCAAGGGTTAGTTTACAAGAGAAATATCATGTCATAATACAAAACTGTTGTGAAAAAGACCTAGAAAGGTGGAAACTCTTTAAAAAAGATTAAAAAATAATGTTATGATAGGCTCAAAAGAAAAATCGAATATCTGCAAACATTATTTTTTCCATCTTCACATCTGCGACCGTGTTTTTTCAGCACATTTTCAGAGTTTCAGATTTGTCACTGTTCTCCCGCTATAATTGATTTATTTTCCAGATCTGAAATCTTGTAAATGCTGCACATGTTGAGAAGAATGTTCTGAAACTGAGAGGTGAATGGATGAATATCTGGTGGGTGCACATTTGCAAAAGCTGAGTTTGTTGTTAACCTGTTGTTTAGAATGTCAGAGCGATAGTTGTTTCTGAGCCTCTCCAAAACTGATAGAACTCTACTTTGAGGATCATACAGTTACTTGGATGAACTCTGCAAGAACATACACCACATTTTCAGTTGCAAATGTGTTACCATTTGGAAAGTCCCCCTTATTATGTGAAAGAACATCTTTCAAGCAGCACACTTAAGCCGAAAATAGCAAGTTTTGTCATGTGGTGTTTTCTTTTGTAAAGTTTGACTCATTCTAATTGTATGAAATACATTTTCAAATACATGTTCCATCAAAACAACCTCTCCAAAGACATTTCAATTCATCACAAATCACAGACCAATTCTTTCCTCATCTTAATTAATCAAAGTACGCAGATGGACTCAGTATTTACGTTGGAGGACAAACATCATCAGTCACCCAGAAGCAGGATGGTTAGAGGAAAAATCAAAGCTACTCGAACTGCAGACGGTCAAACAAGAAACTGTAAGCAAACTGTGAACGCTGGAATGCTGAGAAGACTGTGGCATCACCTTAATAACACAGAAATCTTGGTCTTTTTTTAGTTTTTCATTAATATTTCCAATGTAATGTGAGGTCATAAGCCAATAAAAAATTAAATAA
Source organism: Ostorhinchus cyanosoma (assembly GCA_029814465.1). Classification (NCBI taxonomy): domain Eukaryota; kingdom Metazoa; phylum Chordata; class Actinopteri; order Kurtiformes; family Apogonidae; genus Ostorhinchus; species Ostorhinchus cyanosoma. The sequence goes on from JAPTYQ010000003.1 coordinate 33,209,500, forward strand.
CTCACTCATGAAACAACCATGTATGCGTGTTTTACACAATGTGAATAAATTAGGATATCTTTACTGGCTGAGTTCAAATATAGTGGCACTGAGGTAAGAAATTGTGGCCAAATACATTAACTGACTGAAAGCCCTCCTTGTTACTTGAAAGAGCATCTTCCAAGCTGCACAAACAAGCTGAAAATGGTCAATTTTGTAACGTGGTGTTTCCTTTTGTAGAGATTTAGCCAGTGTGAATACTCTGATATGCTTCTTCATGCACATGTTACCATCAAAACAACTCTTCTAACACAAATTCTTAAAGGTCACTTCGCTGAAATCTGCCCTCAGCATCACTAAACACAAGTGTGATTCATAAATAACAATTTGTCAAATGACTCAGAGAAACTTTCCCCATATTCTTGGTCAACAGTGGCTGGTACAGATAGGTCTGGTTGTGTGAAAGTACTCCCAGGAAACAAGTGGGAATGTATTATTACTTCATTTAACCTTTATTTAACTGGTGTAGTGTATTCTAAATGTAGGTATATTTCCATAAAGGTATGTTATGCACATTTGTATACAGCATTAGAAAACATTTATGAAAACTGTGAATTGCGAAACTCTTTTTTGAGCAAGTTGTGATCTTCAGTGTATTCCAGTATATTTTGAGTGAAAATTGTAACACGATGCTCTCCATCTTCTTTGAAAAGGAATTGAAACACACATATTTTCTTTTTATTCATGTATATTTACTTGACATTTGATTGTTTTCAGTCCTGCAACTAAACCTGCAGCGTCACTTCTCAGTGGCACGAGACATTAACTGAATGTGTGTGGTATTTCTGACCTACAGGCGGGTTGTGAAGAAAGAAAATGAGGCTGGTGGGGCAGGTTGACTCCACTGCAGGCCTCTAAAAAGTAGGGCAACCTGAAACCATATACAAGGTAAAGCAGATCATATGACTGGCACTGTGGCGGCTGGTGTTTGGGGATATTGTGTACAATTAAAAAAGACTTCGACTGGCCATGTTACCCTTATGTGTATATGTATATATCAAAAAGTAATGTGTCTATTACTGATATGACACATTTAAATCATCCCTGGTCACAAAGTTCAATGATTATTTAAAAAAATAACCCATTACCAGTGAATGCACATTCTGCTCCAGCTGCCTTTTCAGTAACTGTGGTCCATGATGTTCAAAGGAGTTTTAGGATCTCTCCTCAGGTGTGGTCCATGGTTTGATGTCAGGCGCTGGTGGAGAGGCCGTCATCAGGTGTCAAACTGTCACCAGGACTCCTGCTGCTGTGGCGTCGTCCTCTCAACCAGCCACACAAATGTCAATCCTGCCTGAAACTGATAGCGAGGAGGAGGAGGAGGAGGAGGAGGAGGAAGAGGTGAAATCCCTCCACCAGCTCCCAGTCACCAACCAAGAGGCCAAAGAGGGGACGGAGAATGTTTGGACTCCTGTTATAAACAAGCAAAGACAGAGGAAGAGATGCTGCTCTGTATGAGGAAAAACAAGAATTTCCTCACATTATTTGCTGAACATGTGGAGAAAAAATGAAAAACTTGAGAGGAGACATAATAAAAAATACATTCACAATCTTCAAATGAACTGTTATTTTCAAATCGCAATGTTAGTTCAAACACATATGACCACATGTTACTCTTTACATATGACCACATCATCTGCAAATGCTATATGTGACGCTCAACTGTGTTCTCCTTTGGTGATTCTATACAAAGACTTATTAAATAGCAAGTAAAATACAAAATAATAATTTGAGACTGGCCTTTTAATACGTGACTCACTTAATATAATACTTGGACCTGGAAAAAAACACACATTCTTGCCAAAGCTCTGACAACTGGACTTCTTTGTCATCCTAAAAGTTCAGCACATGGATATTTTCTGTGATTATAAAACAGTTCTTTCCTCAGTTTAATTACTCAAACTGTGTTGAATCATGCCCAAAGGTGTGACGGACTCAGTATTTACTTCAGTGGAGAAACACTGGACGTGATCATTTAGGGTTCGTTGGAGGAAAATGAAAGCTGCTCCACCTGCACAAAGTCAAACCAGTAACTGTAAGCATAATGTGAAAGGTGGAATGTTGAAAATGCTGATTAATTTGTATTTGGGTTTGTTTTATAGAATATGCTATTAATAACAAACACATGTAATGTTATCATTTGTTATTATGGAGTCAGTTTTAGATAACACTGGTTTAAATAAAACCAAAAGAATAAAAGTAGTGAAACTCTACCAAGTTTAAGTCACTAATAAAGAAAAATTCAGTAAAAATGCTGGTTGACAGTTTGTACCAAGATGCAGATTTGGGTCAAAATGTGAAAGTCTGTGAATTAAAGAGAGAATGATTTTTACTCAAAAGAGTTACCAGATCTACTTGAAAACACCGTCTGCACATTACAATACAATACATTCACTTTACAGGTTCTTTATACTGGAGCATCTGTAAATCTATTATAATGTACATAAGCCAATATGTATGCGTAAGACTTTATTATAACATTTATTTTCCAATTCATCTCATTACACATTTAGCACATTTAATCTCTAAGACAGATACTTTATAAAAACAAAACAAAAAAACCTGTGTAATCCACAAACTACTGCTGAAATTAGGAAAAATTATCCCATATGATTTTATTTTACTCAACCCAATAAAAAGACCCTGCAACCCAGAAAGAATGGAGTCAATACTTTTAATTCCTTGAGGGTTGAAGCTGGTGGTCTTGACACCAGTAAAACGTGCTGATTTTCGAGTTTCCATCACTAATATACTGTATTATCTTCTGTATCACAGCTCTGGTAACTCCCAGGATCAGTTAGTTGTATTACTGGGGAATATACTCCACTGCCACAATTGGAAAGAAACAGACTCAGAATAAGAGTTAAGGTAGACTTTAGTCGTAAGCATAAATCATGAGTTGATCTCCAGCGGCTCCCTGGTGAGGTGTTTTCACCATGTCCAACAGGAGGAGGCCCCAGGCAGACCCAGGACACACTGAAAGAATTATCTCTCACTGTTCCCATTGTCCGTCTTTCTGAATATTTTACAGGCCTATGTAACCACTGGGCCTATGTGACATTCGCTTCATTCTCCTCAGATAAACATAGTACGTACATATGTACCGCATTAGGTGTAACGCCCATACCAGAGGAGCAGAAGAACAGCAGCACTAGGATTGAACTTGGATGGAATAAAATGATAAAGAATAAAAAGGATGGTGAACCTGTGGGTGTGTAAAACCTCTCATGAATGGTATCAGGCTGAGGAATCTTCTGAAATATCCCACTTGTGGCACATCCAATAATCTGACAAATGTCGTAAACACTCTGAGCCTCAGGATTTGCTCCACTGCTAGTTTGAACACAGTAAAGTCAGGGCTGGATACTGGATGTAGAGATAGAGGATGGATAAGTCAACTGGTCCACATGCAAATACATTTTGAAAAATAATAAAAATAAAAAGGAACCACTCTCAGCCTCTTGTCTTTCTGTCACTGACTAAAGTGACGCATCATGAACGATTACATGTGACCGGTCATTACAAGTCATATTCTCTGCTAGAAGGTGAAACATAAATCTAAAATTAAATTAAATAAAAACTGACCATAAATTTGCAATTGGCCAGAGACATGTCACAATATAATAAAACACTATAATTAACACTGGCTTAAGTTAGCAGGCTTAGCCATCTTAATTGTCATGTCTAACTTATTTAATTCACTGTCATTTGGTCAACACTACAGGATATTACTACTGTTAAATACGTATGTAATGACTCCAAACACAATTAATAAAATACTCATTACAAAGGATTGTGTTTCCCCGTTAGCGCCAGGCTTTGCCCTCTGGGACGGACACATATCTAACCCCAGAAATCCAATAATTGGTTTAATGGGAGGAATGGGTTGTCATTTTTTTGCACTGCCTGTTTGGAAATGTGACAAAAGAAACAGATGGCGTTCCTATATGTGTATGACATCACACGAAAACTATGAAAACATGACAGACCAGATAATACAATCAAAATATATGATAGGCTTAGATAATACAGCAAAGTAGAACAAACAGACTTGGTAATGTAATTAAGTATCAGTAGATGCCATGAGAGAATCCACCAACGGCCTTATTAGTGTAACTTTAAAAAAATAAAATGACAGTAGATTTTTTTTCTGTAAAGAAAGAAGTTTGCTTCTCTCCCAGTCCCCTCTTTTCCTGCCACCATTCAAAAATAGGCACCTAATATGTTAATAAGTCAATTTAAATGAATGAATGAATGAATAAAACATGCATGTGTAACTTTAAGTCTCAACCATAAACATGTAAACATTTACTTCTGGTGTAAAGTTAAAGATGAATTTTAAGCGCTTTCGAAGCCCCTAGTGGTCATTCTAGGAACTGCAGTTTTTGCACTGAGCATTGGCTTCATCGTTCAGCCGTGGAGGTTGTTAGTCATTTCAAGCATTTCTGAGTGGTTTTCTTTGTACTGTGGTAATGACTGGATTTAATTTGTGGCACAGAGTTACATAATGTGTGTCTGAGTTACACCATGACTGATTGTTTTGGCTTTTTCAAAGGTGCATTGTCCCAAACAGATCAAATCCTCATGTTAACAGGCTTTAGTATAGTTGAAACAATAACTGCTGACTGGTGCTGCATTGCCCAATTAGCCACAACTGGCAGACAGTGATAGTTCACCTAAATGGATTTGCATATGACAGCTGGATTAAATCTGCTGCTGGTTTAGTGTTTGAGTGGTTGGTTTATTTTTCACTTGGAGAAAATCGGGAACGGCTATATTTAGAAGCTGTGAACAGTCCAATGGCTGTCTTGAAAGAATACACAGCTGTTGTGTGCATTCAAAAAAAAAAAAAAAAGCCCACAGATGTATAATTGGATGGAAGAGTAAAATGGGTCTGCAGTGGAAAAACACAGGCAGTGATTGGAAAACACCACAGGCTCTGCAGAGAGGTGCATGACACAGCGTGATAAAAAAATGGAACGAGGAGAATGAAAACATGTCCACATCTGAAGTTAGATTTACAAAAGATTATAAGAGGTTAAAAATAACAGTAAAAAAAAATCACAAATCTCCAAGTGGTAAAGGAAGGTTCCTCGGTGCAGCCGTGCTTCTCGTTCATGGCAGGAAGTGCCAGTCAAACCACAGGAATGCAAAGCACTACAGCAGACATGGTTTTCCACACAAAGACATTTAGAGGGAGGGTATGTGTCTACGTGAGAAAGAGGGGGTGTGGGGGTCAAAGTGCTGTAATCACATGGACATCCAGACTGAAACTGACTCACTGATTCAGACTTGGCACACACAGCAACAGACAATAACACAACTTTCATGTAATAATGGGCAGTCATAACAACAACAATGAAAGGTGTATCTGAGAAGGGGATGCAAACCCAGTGCAAGGACAGTCTCTTATCAAGATCCATCTGTAATCAGTGTTACAGTCACAAAACCACAGAAGCACAGACGTACACTGTCGGGTTCCTGCTTGTTTGTGCAGACTCCCCTCATAAACACAAAACTAAAATGTTAGTCTGGTCTGTTTGAGAGGAGATGGTGGAGGCTGACGTCAAGAGAACAACTGATGCACACAGTAAACTGCCAAGTGAGGTCAAGAGGAGGCCGCTCAATGTGTAAACGCACAGGAAACTTTTGTGATGTGTCCATTGGTTTATGAGCTGATGTTATAAATGTCAACTTGTTTTTTTCAGCCATCTTGTTTTTTGGAAACAGAAGTGCTCACATGTAAATAAAAGGATGGCTCTGGGTAAAGGTGGGGGTGAAACATGCCAAGTTCAGGCTTCTACTGAAAACATACATAACACCAACTTGCACTGTCAGGCTCTCCACCGCCAAGTAACTTTAGCTCATTCATAAATATCAATACATGCACTTTGACAATAATTACAGAGCAATTAACTAATGCGTCTGATTTACAAATTCTGGGTACTGTATTATTTCATATCTGTGGATCTTGTTAGTGTACCTTCTCAACCACATTAGGGTGGAGCTGTCAGAGAAAAATGTTTTATTCAATAAATATAAGCTCAGAATCTGATTGAGTAGCTGTCAGGTACAGTCACCATCACAGTCACCCAACAGTCACACTAATAATCTGTGGCAGCTCGTCAATAGAGGGCGCTAGGGCCGAACCCCACCTGTCCCACATGAGGAGCAGTCAAGTCACATGTTTCCTGTTTGGAGAACTCCATAGTCTCTTGTTGTGAAAGGTGTGGCCAATATAAGAGGTAGGAGAGCCTTGGAATGCAAAAAGCAAAAAAATTAACCCAAGTACCATCCACAGGAGAAAACACCACATCCTGAAAAGAATCAAGACCTTCCTCAGAAATGGAATCACCAAGTAGGTCTGTAAGTAATACTACTGAGCAACGAGTAAACAGCTGGATAGCTCAGTGATGTGAGGAGGTGTGTGATCAATCCCTGGTACTAGTGGTATTAGTGGTATGTTTTTACCCTGGGCCACAGGGTATTGTCATCAGTCGTCCATCCATCCGTCTGTCCAAAAACTTTGCCTTGCACACATAAGTCAGGCCACTGGGGGCAGTAGTGCGCCTGATAAGTCAGGATGGGGGTTTTCAACTGCACCCTTATGTTGATTTTCTATTTTTTGCCATGGGATCTACCCCCACTACCTCCACCCCTGGTCTAAATGTACAGTCCACATTATCAGTGGAAAAGACACTTGTCAGGGACATGTCTGACTTTAGTCAGAGAAAAATGTGCATGTTTGAATGTTGGATAGATGGGTGAAATTTACATATAAAAAAAGACATGACTGAAAACACATTCTGTGTATTTTTATTTAAATGAATATTTTAAAATAGTGGTGCATGTACTTTGGTGTATCCTAGTGGTGATTTGAGTTATAGCTCAGCTGAAAACTGACTTGCATACTGTGCCCCACCAAAAAATAATTTCACCATCTGCCACTGTTGATAATCATCCAGAATTTCCAGCCTTAACACAGTTGAAAAGGTTGAGTTATATAGAAAAAATTACCTCTGTACGGTTGTCATGAATGAGAGTTTAAGTATAAAGACTAAAACCTTATCTTTATTATCACATGCATGAGCAATTCACCAGGAATCTGGTGGAAATGGAGAGGTTTATATCTATCTGTAAAGGATAAATAACTGTAGAGATGGATTACCAACCAACTGGTCTACATTAACAAAAAAAACAACAAATGAAGAAAATTTTAGAATAAGCATCTTTTAGATATTGTACTTCTCTGAAACAGATTACAGGTGTAAATGGTGTCTCTGCATTTATGTAAAGTAGAGACTATTTTTACAGGAATCTGTCAGGGGAGAAGGTTTTTCTCCTCTTGTCAATGGACCAGACTCAACCGAAGCAGTGGTAGCGTTACATAACTTTCAAAATAACAATAAACAAAAATAAGCTCGTTACGCATGTATGGTCTTGCCAGCAGAAAGAGACCTTGTCCACATGGATCCATCTGGGGCTTGTTTTGACTGCAGGACCTGGCAGAGGTAGATGTGTCCCCTTGGATTTCAACTGGAGCAGGTCTGAGAGGAAATACCACTGGAACAGAGTGTCGGCAGGCATGCCTGGCCTCTGACAGTCTGGATGAAACACTCCAGCTCAGCTGCAGGCTGATGCGAGCAGAGTGAGGATGAGGCAGGCGTTAGCGGCGTGTTGCTGAAAGCCCTCAAGTACAAGAGCGGGGATTTCTCAAAGCAATCCCATAGGTCCTTTATATAGGAAGGGGCCGCGTATCACGTTGCCCTCCTGCCCACCTTGTTCTCAGTTTCCTCTAAATGCAGTCACACACACCCAGACAGGAGAGGCCCTTGAAGACCTTCCAGCTTCAACATTTGGCCAGTCTGGAAATAATTAAAGAGGGGAAAAAGGTGGATGAGGTGGTCAGACCAATTTTCCCAGAGTCAGTGAGACCCACCCAAACTCTGCACCGTCGTACTCTTAGTTCTTTCCCCACAATCCCCCTGTGACTCCATTCCTCGTCTCCTGGTTCCCTCCTCAACATCACACCATCGGTCTTGTCTCTAACTCAGGCAGGGTTCCTCCACAGGACTCAGCTCTGTGATCATCTGGAGGTTTTCGGAGCCTCCGTAAGTTCTATAGCAGATTCACTTCAATGTTCTCATCCAGACACGGTGGTATCTGCTTAGGCTGGACTGAAGATTCAAGATGTAGGATGTAAGTACAAGTTGTCAGATTAGGACTCACAAATTCAGTCAGATGCTCCAATATCTTTGCACCATAATCTGTTAGTACCATCTTCCACTTGTGTTTTGTAAAGTGACAATGGTCTGGACTGTTCGTTTTGATCTCCACAACTATAATCGATTCATGCTTGAGTCCAAGTGACAGTTTGTGCCAAATTAGAAAAAAAAATATATCACAAGGATCTTATAAGAAAGAACAGAGATGAGGTCACAGTGACATTGACCTATGACCTCTGGCGTTCTTGCAATATCATGCATGTAAGAATGCTAAACATAAAGTCCCAGTGACCTTGACTTTCAGCCATCAAAAATGTCTCAGTTCATCTTTGCATCCAACTGAATGTTAAGCTAATAATAACAGTTAGCCAAGATATTAATTAATGTTGAGGAACAGTAGCTCGATTCCAAAGACTGAAGCCAAAACTGAGAATGAAGCCAATGCACCTTTAACTGTAATACCATTAATGACCACAGAATGCTGAAGCCCGGACTCCCATAGACTTTACCAAGTCTATGTCTAAAAGTTCTTCATGCAATATATTTGGACTCTCAAGCAAGTTTTCTGGTAAATTTTAGTGTTTTCATGCAAGTAGAAGGTTTTGATCTGCCATGTTGAGGTTTCATTGATAGATGTGATGTGTAAATTGAGAAGATAAGATAAGATTCCTAATGTAAAGTGTTTAATACCAACCAATAGTAGAAAGAACAACAACTGGATCTCAATAGTCCATCATCTATTGGAGCAGAACATTATTAGCACGTGTCTGATGTTGTGTATGTTCCCCTTTTTCCACAGAAACAGCTCTGACCTGAGGCCTAGATTCCACCAGACCTCTGAAAGTGTGCTGTGGGATCTGGACCAAGACGTTATCAGCAGATCCTTGAAGTCCTGTAAGTAGAGAGGTGGACCTCCATGGATGGGACTGATTTGTCTAACACTTCCCACAGATGCTCAATGGTCCTGAGATTGGGATGTCCTTTTTTTTTTTTTTTTTTTTTTTACCATTTTTGGTCAGTGCTAATTACTGCAGAACAAGACCTGCAGTTGTGGAGATGCTCTGACCCAGTCATCGATGGTCCAGTCCATTAGGTTGATCATTTTGCAGCTTCTAACACATTAGCTTTGACGTCTAAATGTTCATTTGCTGTTTAATATATCCAGCTCAATAAAAGGTCCTTTTGGAATAAGATAATATCACTTCTCCTTTCAGTGATCACAATGTTATGTCTGATTGGTGTTTGTTGCACTCATCGGGACCTGCATTAATGCTTTATTTATGTGACACAGATGACGAAACAGGTGGCATCATGTTTATTCGGGTAATTTGTAGAGTTTTCTGAATTTAAAAGTGCTGATTCTGAAAATGCAGAAAATAGAAGAAACTTTGGATGTGAATATGAAAATGTCCGAGTATGATAACCTATGTCTGAACACTAAGGTTTTCACTTCCTTTCACCACTAACAATGATCCATTAACACAGAAAGAGTCTATACAGGGAAAATATAGGGACACTTTTATTAACCAGTCTGGTGACAGAGATTTGTAACAAGATTACAGATGTATATTTGGTCTTTTTGTGTTTGTTAATGAGCCTCAGTAATGACAGTGACGTCTTGGAGACTGATTTTGCTTTCCCCAGACACACTTTGGTAGCAAAATCTGGAGCCATGCATGTCTGCACTGATTTCAGCTGTCTAATCTTTCTACCTCATGCGAACACACTCGCAGTCCCTGCATCATCAGGCATGACCCACATCTGCAACCTATTGCACTTGTTAATTAGTCCGAGGTGAACCCTATGGAAAATACGGCACAAGAAACAGGAATGTAAACATGACAAAAGGGAACTCCCATCTCAGTGGAGCAATTCACGTGGTTGTGGTTCAGAGTTCGAGCTTATACACATATTTTCAATTGTAACGCATTAAAAGTGACTTTGTTCATTCATTATAATATAAAAAAAGTATGTTCTAATATATTGTAACAACTGAAAAAGATCTCAAAGTCATGGCAGTAACAGAAAACAATCTTAGGCTGTGTCAACAAAACATTAACGTGTGAGATTTTTGCAGAGATGTGCCTCGTGCACATTTCAGTAAGATTTGCCACAGTGAATAACATCTGACTAATTTATTTTACTCATCTGGGTTAGTTGAGTCAGAATGTGAGAGCAATGGTATGTTCATGTCTGGAAAACTGTCTAAATCTAAGAAAATAACCCTGATGTTTTCTCAAACTTTAATGAAGCATCCTGGAATATACAGCAAACTATATAAGAAAGTACACCAACAATCGAGAGCAGAAATACTGGTTACATGACATTTTAATGTTTAACTATTGCTAAAAGTTTGACTCTTATTGGTGATAGACAATGTTGTGTGATTCTCCTCTGACATGGTTTTGTGGTACATGTTGTCATAGAGATGCTCCTCTCACAATCCAGTGATGAACCTATACATGGACATTAAATACCTCGAGGTTTACTGCCCCCTATTGGCAGTGTCTGTAATCACTGTATCCAATGAGCTGCTCTGACAGAGAGTGAAGAGAAATTAGTTTCCAAAATATAGTCATTCATTTTAAGGGTGGGGACTGGAGTTTCTGAACCTCAACTGGTTTAATATTTACTTATAAAGTGTGATATATATTAACATCACTGAATAACATCTGGATTTTGGAGTCTGTCATCTAAGTACCAGAATCACATTTATGCACACACAAGTCATACTGTCAGTCTCATAAGCCTCATATAAGCAGGTTGTCATTTGTATTTTTTTTTTTATGATTATTGTTGATCTAATTATTGATGTGAGACGAGACAAAAAAAAGATGCAATGTAGAGATAAAGACGAGGACTGCAGAAGTTACAAGTCAAGTTTATTGACTTAGGAAGCCAATAGATGTTCATTTATTCATTCATTTTTTTAAGTGCAGGGGTGAAAGTGGATATTTTCAGTCTTATCTGGACTAATTACACTGGTCTATGATGTTTTAGAAATGATCTGCCAGAGACATTAAATGCAAATTTGACATACTTTAATAAGATGAATTGGAAAACAAATGACCAAAGTGCTGACTACGTTATGTTTTCAATGTATATGATAAAGTGCTACTAGAAAAAAATGTGTTTGGACTGGGTTACTGGGTTATTACTGGGTTTTACTCTGAGTAAAACCCAGTAATACTTTTATACTAATAGTAATACTTTGCTCTGGAGGCCTTTTACCTGTGGATCTGTTATAAGATGGCGCAGTAATATTTCTCAAAGACGGTAACTGTCACGTAAACTCAACAGAAGAAGAAGAAAACGTGTGCCATCACACGTTACGTCATGTACCCGGAAGTCTAATATTTTGACGGCTGGGCGAGAATCAGTACGCCTATGTGTTCATTTTAACCAGCCAAAAAAGCAAGTATCTTATTCTCCTGTATATTAACTCTACCTGGATGAATTATGTTAATATTTCCATGTCTGTGTTATATTAAGACTCGTTTAGCTGTTTAAAGACTCTTGTTGATCCTTTAAAGTAAAAGCTGATAAGTTAGCGTCATTTAGCTAAAAAGCTAACAGCTGAGAATGGTACAGAAACTTTCCGAAGCTAAGGGTTGATAAATAGAAAAAGTATGGACGAATGTTTTCACCTCAACGTGTTATACAGATCATGGTACCAGTTCCCTCTCTGAATTGTTTCACTGATCTCTTGTCTCTTTCACGTTATCATTTCAACTTGAATGATTCGACATTATCTTGCTAACTTGTTAGCTGGCTAACAGACCAACTAGATAAGCTTTATCTCCGCTGTCAATAAAACAACAACAGTCACATAACCTCAGCAGATCAACGGGTCTCATCGGGTCTTCCCATAACGTGGAAACAAACAAAGCTATAAACAGACCAACCGCAGCTGCCTGTCGTCATGGTGTCAGGGTGGATATCAGCAGGTGGTCAGATATCTGTCAGATATGGACATTTTAATAGGCGATACTTATTTAATTGCCATACAGACATTTGTGATCAACTATATTAATGTCTATTCTGTTTGTATTGTTGGGCTGTAAGTCTATTCATTACATTCATCACCCTTACCAAAGTAGATGAAGAGGCATGTGTTGGCACTGGCAGTGGATTTTTGAACATGACTTTAATATACAATTACAGAAATGTTGGACCAGGTGCAAAATCAACATCAGCTGCAGTGATGCTAGTTCTACTTTGAACTCATAGCAGAAAATGAACATGGTGCAATGAAATGATGTTATTAAGAGAACACCACAAATAAAAGTACTAGTCAAGCAATTTTAAAAAAGATGTAGAAACAATGACAAGATCATTTTTAGATTCACCTGCCTGTGAAACATACAGGTAAATGGAGACAATTATTAAAAAATAATATAAATAATGAAAACAGTAAAATAATACTTATTCATTAGTGGTGGCAGGCCTACTTCTTATATGCTCGTTATTTTTATATTTCCTGTTAGTCACCTTGAAATGATAGACAATTATTATATGAATAGATTCCAGACTTTTTATCCATTATTTTCCACAGCAAAGGCACAACTCAGTTCCAGACATGTCGTACGGCAAAGGAGAGGGCTATCGCTCTGTCCCACGGGACTTCAACTCACTCATACAGACATGCAGCTCCAACATCCAGAAGATCACACAGAACAGTAAGTGAATTACTGCTTCACTATTTTATCATCGTAAATCTTCTTCCACAGAGTGAATTTTCACTGTAATATTTGTATTAATTCATTGATGAATTATAATGATGGTTGATTTCTCCATGTACTGTATGTATGTACATATTTTAGACAGCAAGAGATAACTTAAGGAGATATAAGTAAGGGTTTGATTACACACCTTGGTGCTCTTGTTTCTGGTGTGAACTTTGAGTGAGATTGGGGTTACCTGTAAATGTAACACAGGTGTCCTAAGGTGAGCTCAGGGGTAATAGTGACCCCCCTCTGTCATATACATTAACTGTATCTAAAACTAATTTCAAACATAATTCTCTGTCTGGAGATTTAGCCTCATCAGTGTACTCTTAGGACGTTAGTTCTTTGTAGATGCTCTCGATGAATTATTTCTTAAGTAAAGCATTCAGTGTCTTGTTTAGTACTAACACACACATTTCCACCTTGTCATTGCCGTCTTCCACTTATCCGGGTCCAGGTGTCGGGGGCAGCAGCATCAGCAGGGAACCCTTAGCCACTTTCACCAGCTTTTCCAGGGGAATCCCAAGGCATTCTCATTTCCAACTCCTTTTTTTCAAGTTCCTCTTTTGGAAATCTCTCAGTTAACTGACTCACCTCCTCATCCTAAATAAAACTGACAACTTCAGTATCTGTGCAGATTAGTTTACTAGAAGAAACATTATCCCTAGGTCATAACACAGTACTTAAAGTAGTTGGATTTACTTTTAAAAAGGAATTTCCTATGTACTCCTCTAAATCTTCTTAGACACTATCTCCTTTCCTGTGTTTATTATGCTTTATCTCAACAACTCACCAGCAACGCTGAACTAAATTATTTCAAAAGCCTCTTGTGTTAAAGGGATTAGATTGTCATGTAACATATCATATGACATTTGAGAGAATAGAAGAAAAGTAAGAGGTTTACATAAGTTATGACAGGTGGAGGGGAGAAGTGGGTGTTTTTTTCAGTCTTATCTAGACTAATTACATGAGGTTCTTTTCCCTAAGTATTCCTTTCCCTAAGATGGAGGAAACACTCAAACCTTAACATGCAACCTTGTGTAAATTTCCTCCCGATGTTTTTATAAAGCTGAACAGAATATCAACCTAAAGCAGAATATCTGAGGGCAGCTCGAATAGTTGCTATGAATTTAGTATATAGTCCCAAACATAGCACTTAATTATAATGCTTAACTGTAATATGATTTTCCTCTACTGTTTTCCCTCTATATGTGTGATGTTATTGTCCCATGTTCACTCATTTGGTCACACATTTGCTTGAACTTAGTGAGCAGATTGGTATACCCAGTACTAAAAAAAAAACCCATCAAGATATTCTGAATTCTGAACATCTGCGTGCGTTGAGAGCAGTTTCAGTTCCTTAATGTCTCACTTTTGCTCCTCTACAGCTGCAGAACTAGTTAACATTAACAAAACATTAGCTCAGGCCCATCACAGACTCCAACACAAACCTCCCCTGAGCTTGAATCACAAAACAAATAATTCATATTGAACCTGTAACTGTGTTTGCTCTAATAATGTTCAAGTACTTGAGTAAAATCATAACACAAATGATTCACAGATTGGAAAAATCTGGATTATAGAATATTTAGAATGACATTTTGTCTGATAACTGTTACTGATACTGATGTTACTTTCTGTTTCTTTACTTTACCCCCTGATATTAAAGGTTTCCTACAGGGACAGATAAATATCTATTGTTACAATTGGCAAAGAGAGGTCTTTAATGTTGCTGGCCGATATTGTTGTCTGGCTGAAACATGGGTGCATCTCTGAAGAAAACTCTGTTAATGTCAGTTCAGTTCAACACAGTCGACATGTAGCTCTAATTTCATATGAAACAAACAAGTAGGTTTCAGTCCATATCAATATGAGTAGAATGACAGAAGCAGAGAGTGTAGAATCAGAGATTGTTGGAAAGGACTAAATGTCATGCTTTTTATTACTTAAATTCCAAGATGGTTGAAAATACCTTTAATAATAACACTCAAATCAATTAAAAAAAACCTTAAAAACATGACTAGAACATTCCATGCTTATAGTCTCAGACTGTTTCTGAAACAAAATAACTGGTTTGTTCTGTAGATTACATGTTATTAAAAGCTAAAATTGCACAGTGGGTTTCTTTGTATACATGGATCAAACACTTGTTTCTCTAATAGCTGCTCAGATCAAGACCATGGTGAACCAGGTGGGGACCAGACAGGACAATAGTGAACTTCAGGACCGGCTGTAAGTATTTACTCCAACTTATAACTTATACTACTCAAACACAGGGACACTGTTAGTCACTGTTGTGTCATTACTGGTCATAAAGGGAACTTGATTTCACTACTGTCATTTCATCGTAACGGACACAATACTCTGCTGCATCTGCAGATTTTTCATTTGTAGACAACAGTAAAGAATGATAGAGATCACAAGTTACAAAACCCCTAATTTGTCAGAGCTAAAATAAATGGGACAGCTACTGCCTTGAGCTCTGTTTCACACTGATAAAAGAGGGATATTATCTGAAAGACAACAGCTTTATTTACATTTTCTATGTATAAATTGTGTATAGAACTGAAAGTCATGACAGTTATAGTTGTGAAATTTTTGTTATGACAGAAGCAGTTGACTTAAAGCCCTCTAAATGTGGACTTCTGTCATAAACAACCATAATAAGATTTAAATGACAAAAAAACAACATAAAAGTTAAATTATGAAAACTTTCAGGCACAACGGTTGTTCCTTTTTCTATTGTTCTTTTTCTTATTATTCCTTTTTTTATGTGTTGTTTTATTTTTTTCCTTATGTTTTGTGTTATGCTTGTGTCTGAAATAAACTAAATTAAAACTGTTAAAAATATCAAAAAGTTGAATAGATGTATAGTAGCTTGTTTCGCTGAAAGTATGTGGAAGTATTAGGAGTCTTTAATTTTGAAGGAAAAATACTTTAAAAAGCTGTATTGAATAAAAGAGTGGCAGATATTCTCCATTAAGAGCTTCACATTTTGATTATATTATTTATATGTGCAGATTGACTGCAGGACATTGTCGTCCCACTCTGTATTTCTCTGTCTGAAGTTGTTGTCATTACCAGTATGGTCGACCCTGTGCAACATCTCACAGTAACATGCTAACTGGTTTCACAGGCAGCAGATACAACACTACACCAACCAACTGGCAAAAGAAACCAACAAGCATCTGAAGGAGCTGAGTTCCATCCCCTTGCCTTCATCACCCTCAGAGCAGGTAAGAGCTGCTCAGTGTTTCCGTCTGTAGGCTTTATTTGGACTGGACTTCAAAGCATGACAGAGTAATTTTGACATATTTTGTACAGTACAGTCTAATGTAATCCACCATGTTATTATAATAAACCAAAAACACTGTGGCAGTAGCACATCTTTCCACACATCTGAAACAAGTAGAACTCCATTTTCACTGTTAATACAGAGGCTTGTCTTCATCCCAGAGACTCAGTGAACACACACATGGTTTTGTGGCTTCAGCTTCAGTTTCAGGCTAAACCAAAGAAGCATAAACCTGTCATGGCCCATAGCTCTGTGGTCAAACAACTGTAGTACCAAACACGTGCCAAAAAAAGAGGAATAAATCCAGTTGTTCAGACGTCCCTGTTTGTACGTCCACTTCTGTTCATTCCTCTGTATTCAATCTGCTGCAGTAAACAGTCAGTAAAACACATGCAGTTGTCATTAAACTACTTCACATGTAAATGATAAAGAGCAGAGGAAGTGGATGAAGTTGATAAGTAAAGTCTTAATCGATGGGGGGAAAAAAATTATTTTGGCATCGCTGCATCTACCAACGTAGATCTCTATGGATTCCTCTGATATAGAATAAATCTTTTATGAAGTGTTTCACATCTTCACTCTTTAGTCTGTCTGCCCTTTATCTGTTCTGTTCAGTTCAGCTGAAGGTGAATTAAGTAATGATTTATGTCAATAAACAGCTGAGCAGGAAGTAAAATGTTGTACTGCCGTAAATAGAACATGATTTAAAGCAGTATTTAAGACACTTACAGACTCATGCAGGTTAAAACTGACAGTGGAAAAGCACACTAACCACTATGTTTTGCTTAAATAAATAAATTAAGCTCCTTCTGAACACTATGATTCATACTTTTTCAGTGTTAAGTAATGTTTTAAAGGCTGATTATTAACAACTTACTGCAACTTGAAATGGTTAACTGGATTGTAGACCATTTACAGTGCTGTTGATATGGAATATGCCAGTGCTGGTCTTAAACCCTGTGTTTCTCTAAAAAACCAGAGGCAGCAGAAGATCCAGAGAGACCGGCTGATGAACGACTTCTCAGCAGCTCTCAACAACTTCCAAGCCGTCCAGAGGAGAGCAGCGGACAAGGAGAAGGAGTCAGTAGCCCGAGCGAGAGCTGGATCCCGCCTGTCGGTAAGTTGGAGGATAATTCACCATGGAAATAACAGGTCTAATAACAGCAGAACGGCAATTCACATTTGGCAAGTGTTGGTGTTCTGCATTTTGTGAACATGACATTTAGACTAATTGCTTGTTTTTCTTTCTCTTTCAGGCTGAAGACAGCTCTCGGGATGAAAAGCTTGTTTCTTTTGATAGGTAACCACAGTCATTTATCCACGTTTTGCTTGCGTCAGGGAATTTGTGAGAAAAGCATTTGCAGTACAAGCCCAAGCATCGGAAAAACTCTTAATAATGAACAATCTGCACAAAAATACACAGTCTAATCTGTCATGACCAGGCCTACTTGCGTACTCACTGTTTGGTATAGATCCTTCCATTCTTTCAGCCGTAGAACATTGGAGAAATGGAAAAACAGACCACAGATGTTTTGGGAGTCAGATTTAGGCAGCTGATTTCTTTTTTTCACAATACAGTCAAATGAACAGAGCATACCCAAGATTATGTAATGGATATAAACACATCAGTTTTGTGAAATATCATAATGTCATCTGTCACATCAGCTGAATAAACAAAAAAACCAAAAAACATTCCCACCTGGATTTAACTGAGCCAATAGTTCAGATCTTTCCATTGTATTATTACTCCAGTGATTAATATGTCCTAGTTCTTTAACCCTTTAATTGATGCAGTGAGTAGTGTCTCATTTTTTAAACAAGCATCAGTTTGATAGAGCACATAAAGATTGGACTGTGTTTTGTTGGAAGAAGGCCATGTGGTCTGATGAGTCCAGACTGCCCATGTTCCACAGTGATGAAGTATTACCCATCATGCCAAGCATCTAGAGTACAAAGCCTGTGGGGGCAGTGTTGTGATCTGGAGTTGATGTGATGAGTCAGGTCTAGATTCATAATGTTATGTGTCCAAATATATGTTTTGACATTGCAGAATCTTATGGAGAATGAAGGAATTAATCAAAGCTGAATGCTAAATACTAGAGCATTGGACTTTTTTTTGGCTTGTCTGTATATCATTAGCCTCATAGCATAATTGCCTAAGTCCTATTTAAGTCCAAATTGTGATATATGTGTAACTTTATTCTCCTGACACTGCTTCTACATTTTGCATCACTACCTGTGATCTGAAAGAAATAAGACATGGGTAGTTATGCTATGAGGCTAACAATATATCGTTGCCTATATTGTTATGTTGCAAATCACGATCTCTGAGACTGCATTGTTTGTTGTTGATGTGTTTTGCTTTATTTCACACAGTACTGATGCAGGCTGAGTTAATATGACACAGAATGAGATAGTTCTTAAAAGGGTTTGTTTGTGTTTAATTACAGAATGTGATGAAGTGTAATAGAATAGTAGAATAAACCAATTCTTTATCAACTTACTCTAATGTGATGTAATGTTACACACAGTATATCTTGAATGGTCTACTGAAAAGTTATAATTATTGATC
>JAPTYQ010000003.1:33236458-33246695 GCA_029814465.1 Ostorhinchus cyanosoma
CCATCCATCCATCCATCCATCCATCCATCCATCCATCCATCCATCCATCCATCCATCCATCCATCCATCCATCCGCTACTACTTCTATTAGTTGCTCCCTTCATCGATCCCTACAGCCAATCATCTGCTTCCATTTGTCTCCTGTATCTTCTGACCCTAAACTGAGAACATTTATATATTGTTTAGTATAACTTCTATGCTTTCATCATGTAAAAAGCATAAACCTTCATCTCTGATTGTTGAGGTCTCAGCTGGACAGGAAATCTGATTTAATGGACCTCTTGATATTTTAGTTGAAGACCCCTGTTTTATTCAGTGCAGCTGAGAACTTCACTGTGTATTTTATAAAAATATAGACACTGTTACTGCACAGGTGACTGAGGAAGTTTGGGTTTTTTACAACCACAGGACACATTTTCCACTTTTTTACAGTGAACACAGTTTTAACTCAGTGACCAAATACACAAATACAATTTATCTGAAGATGGATGGATGGATGACAGTCTATTCTGTATCAGTTTAAATGTAGCTACAGTACTTAAACTGTCTCTTATACTGTAGATGTGACTTCCACCAAAAGATCCTTCTAAACCTAAAACTAACTCAAACATTATCTGAGAAGCAGAAGGAAACAGACCATCAGGAGCAGAGGTGAACTGATAGTGGATTTGTAATCTTTATGTTTTCTCCAAACACATGAATACACACAAGCCAGCATTTATAAAAATCTACAATTTGGAAAGTATTTTTAAAACTGTCAGTTTTTTGTGACTTAAAACAGAATGTATGCATGGAAAAGATGAACATAAGATGGAACAATATCTGTTTTCCAGAATATGTGCATTAGTGGGCATTAGTCAAAGAAATAAATAACTCAAGAAGTAAGTCAATAAATCTTACTGAACATTAAACTCAAAGAAATAAATCCATACATCTGGTCGTCAGACTGAGTCAACAGTTCCACTTGAAAAATCTGGTATCGACCACAACTCGAGCCAAATTCTGCTGATGTGGAAATCAGAGAAAACGGTTAATGAGTCGACCTTCAGTCAGGATGTGTCATCCTGACAGGTGGCACAAGTAAAAGTACACATACTAGTAGAAATACTCTGGTAAAAGTACACATACTAGTAGAAATACTCTGGTAAAAGTACAAATACTAGTAGAAATACTCTGGTAAAAGTACAAATACTAGTAGAAATACTCTGGTAAAAGTACAAATACTAGTAAAAATACTCAAGTGAAAGTACTGATACTTGTATAAATACTCTGGTGAAAGTACTGATACTTGTATAAATACTCTGGTGAAAGTACTGATACTTGTATAAATACTCTGGTAAAAGTACAGATACTAGTAGAAATACTTTTAGTAAAAGTACTGATACTTGTATAAATACTCAAGTGAAAGTACTGATACTTGTATAAATACTCTGGTAAAAGTACAGATACTAGTAGAAATACTTTTAGTAAAAGTACAGATACTAGTAGAAATACTCTGGAAAAAAATAAAAGTACAGTTCCTTGTGTAAATACTCTGGTAAAAGTATAGATTCAGCTCATTTCCTTAATAAAAGTATAACAGTAAAACATTGGTCATTGAAGGACATTTCTAGTGGATGCTTTTATGGAAACAGTTTTTTCTGCAGTTCTTCATACATTAAAGGCCTTCTGTTGCTGTTTCCATCTAATATGGTATTTCTCAGTTGCTAATAGTATAAATTCAGTGAATGCTGTAGTCTCCTCATCATCATCACATGCTGCGTTAGTCATTTACTCATTGAATCAGTTACTCTTTTCTTATTCATACATATTCCTGAACTTTTAGGTTTGTAAAATAACTTTATTCTGTTTTCCCTCACTCTACTGTCTCGACTTCAAATGACATGCCAAATCAAGATAAAACTGGTTAAAATCTTGACAAAAGGCCAAAATATTGACAGGGCGAGTAGCCCCTAACAAACCCAGATAGGCTCATGGCAGGTCTGAGTTTCCACAGTCAACTATTTGAAAAAAAGAAAGAAAGTCAAACAGCCACAATCAAATCAAGCATATTCTGGATCCTCTGAGGCTGAACTCCTGCATCCTGTACAGTCTTGAATTGCTTAAATCTATACTTTATTAGAATTAACACCTTGTAAACTATTGTATGAATTCACCTCAATATTCCACTGTTTTTGTATTGAGATGCTGCTCAACACTATAGTGAAAATGCATATGTTACCTGGTTATGTATGATCCCTGACATTCATGGAGCAGGTTCAAAGCCCTGTTTCAGTGATGCTTTTCTTAATTCCACGACATTCTACTGATTTTTGGGTAATTTATTTTTGTGGTTGGATTATTGACTAACTGAGGAACTGATCAACGGCACATCAGTAAATTTTTCTACATACCTGAGACTGGAACGTTTGTTTAATTACATATTATCCCAGTTACGCCTAATGTCACTAATTTACATCATATCTATTGTACGTGCTATATTCAAATTAACCTTCACTACTTAATTTAGAATCTGATTGACAGCAACAACACACGTATTTTTTTTATGTGATTGTAAATAAATTTGTACATGTTTGTAATACAATAAGGAGTGAAAGCTCAGCTCTGAGAGTCAGTGTCATATTTATTTCGCTGACAGGTCATGAGCTACTGTGAAGGTGCTTGGTCGATGTGGGCATCTTAGTTAGCTATTTCTTCAAACGTCTTCTCTGAGGAAACGACTCATTGGATTCATTTCAGATTTTATATGTAGCTTCCTTGGGACAATGTCTACGAAGTTTGTTCACAGTTTTAATAACTTTAGATTTTGGAATTTTTGATGATTTTTTTTAAATATTAAAAATGTATCTTTACTTATAATAGACCATATTTGAAGGCTTACAAAAGGGAAATGGTTACAGATCTGAATATAGTTACTATTGAGCGCTGATAGGAAGTTATATATGGACTTTCCTTTTATCAGCTGAGTTCTCCTCCAATAAAAGTACCACCCACTTCTACAGTATTGGGTGATTGATCTCCTGCATCCAGACCACAGGACTCTAACGTAGCTGCAGAACCTGACAACCTCACAAATTCAAGTTGTTATTGATTCTTCATAGAACAGGCCATTGAGATACAGGGACACTGGTCCTATTTTGCCCCACATTTAGTTTGTCAGGATCTGGTGCAAAGTACAATAAAATTAGATTATATAAGAACCTCAAAATTATGCTAATGTGGATGTGTATATTTACTGTTTCAGTACTTCTGTCTGATGTTTTTGCGGGGTATCTTTCTATTTGGGACAGGAGCCTGATGGCTGCTGAAGAGGTCACGGTTGTATGTGAGAGGAAACACCTCCTACAGTCTCGGTAACAGCTGACTGGGGGCAAAGTGTCCACTTCAGGCCACAGCTGGCCCATCATGCAGCGGGGTGGGGGAGGACAGGGCGACCGGCCGGCCAGTGGATCTCGCTCTAAATGAATATCAATCATATCTCGGAGGCTGAGCCGCCACCCCTCCATCACCCCAGGGCTGTGATTGGTCCAGAGGAGACCAACCTGCTCGCGGCCGGTGAAAACCCGTGTGTGTGTGTCCATTCACTGACAACAATGAGGCTGAATAACTAATGAGCTCTGTCCAGGATGAGGTGTCTTCCTTAGATTATTCTCATAGTGGCTTTGGACATGACCAGCAGCCTTCCGTGGCCCAAACGCTGGACCAGGGAACCTACAGAATAGCAATGCTTTAAATACAAAAACAACACTTTTTAGCTTTATCACCAAAGAACATATATAGCGGGAAAATACAAAATAAGAAACCTTTTTACATTTGGATTTACTTTTGTTTTTACTCTGATTTTTGAGGATTTTTTTTTTGAAGAGAAGCTTTAAAGTCAAGGAGGTTGGACTGAAGGAAACCAAAATGAAACCAAGACTCTATATCACATGCCTGGCAGCTTTCTACTGCTTAAGTAAGTAACACTTTTCATCTTTTTATTTCAGTTGTCAGTGGTTTTGCTTAGATTTTGGAGAGTTTTCAGGTGCAACTTTGCAGATGCAGGGAGCTGAGGATGCTGCTGCAGCTGCTTTGACTGAACTGCACCTTTACTGCTTAAGTTATTATATTCATTGAACATCTTCCTCTGTTGTTCTTAATATGACATGTCATTAAGTGCAACATAATCTTTGTGTCATGAGCATTGGTATATCCCCACTGTTTTGTTGTGTAAGGTGTTTGGAAATTGTTATTGGAGAAAGAACATGTGTTTCTGTCTTCATTTGATGCTCCATGTATTACAACAACTGAATGATCAATTTCACTTAATCCAGATTGCTGCAAGTTTTTGTCAATATCTGCATGGATGTTAATTGATCTACACAAATATGCACAGTATGCAGGTTCACAGCAAATGTACAACCTCTCATTTTCATAGAGCAGAACCTCTGATCAGCCTTCATACTATATTTTGTAGAAAAATTAGGTGTAACTGTTGTTAAGAAATACTTGTAACTTCCATCAACCTTTAGGCTGTTATGCAAATTCATGGTCCAGACGATGTGGGAGGCTCTGTCTTTACCTCAAACCTCAGTCAGGGTTAGAGTCACTGACCTCTGACCCCTGGAGGGGGGAGTTAGGCTCTGGGTCGTCCTGGTCAGCGGAGCAATGGCTGAGGGGGAGGAGAGAGGGACCAAAAAAGACAATAGCCCCCCTCTACCCCTGGGTCTTCAGTGACCTGACCCTCACACCTCATCTCCATAACACTGCCCCCGTCTGTGAGCAGATTGAGACCTTATTAAAGATATGTGTGTGCAGGATTATCCCCCTACAGCTGCCCGTGACCATGTCCTCAACAACCCCCTCCTGGACCAGGCCAGAAACACCTCCTGGTTTAATCCACAGTGGGGGCACAAAGAGGCCTGTGGTAGATTATGTCTCCTGCAGTGACAGAAAAGAAGCTAACATCTCTATCTGGGGAGAGTTTAGGCTAAATCTAACAGGATTTAAACCATGTAACATGCCAGTGTTTGGGCTCAGATTCTCAACTTTATTCATTTGGTTTGAGAAGTTAAGGAGGATTCACTGGATAATAATGTGAAGTCTTACCTACTCAGTCTTTTAGTGGAAGTGTATGTCATCCACACTGTTTCAGGGAAGTTGCTAAAACATGACTCAGGAGATTAACCAGTCAAGATAAAATTAATCCAAACCAGTGTAAATACAACAGAAGACTGAGCAATGGAGCGAGTTCACATAATGCATCTCCAGAATATAATCTGGGGGAACAAAGTTAAGGTTTTCCTCTTCTAATTAGTGTCTTTTCACCATACATTCCAAATAGGTGACAACATTTATTAAGCAGACTTAATATTCTTTGATTATTGTTATGCAAAATCACAAGAGAACTCATCAAAATGCAAAAAACAAAACAACACATATGCAAGTAATATTTAATCTATTATATTACAAGGGAGTGTACAAGTCCTTACCTCTACTATAATCCCACTACAACATAAGAAAAATTAGGTGACAGAAAAATATTAAATAAATCAGTTCTGAAAATGACATTTGAATCCAGGAAATAAAAGTCATCAGAACTTTGAAACAGCTGCATTTCTAAGTATTTGAGGGACTGTTTTGTACATTGCACCACTAAGACAGCAATTATTTAGAGCAGAAGTGTCAATAGCTAAGAACTAGTTTAGTACATGCATAATTAATGAACCCATTCTGCGTTAAGAGCAACACAGACTCACCTCAAGCTGCCATGACACTATTTTTGGTTTCCCATCATGACTGTGCAAACAACTGGAGCCCCTTCAGAAATCTAACCCCTATAAACAGACAGAAAAACCACAAAAGAGCACCAGTTACCAAGAAATAAAGTCATAGCTTCTTCATTTTAGTTACCCTTAGGTACTCTGATTTATTTATTACATCAGAGAAGCAAAAACATGAAACTCTGGTGCAGTTTCAGTTCAATACAGCTTCAACATGCAACAAAAAATAAGGTTTTAATTCCCATCCATAGAGGCTGCACAGTGAATAAATTCAGAGGTTAAAAAGATGAAACAGATGCATTTCCAGAGCTACATTCAGTCCAAAATGAAGGAAAATTAGCTAAAATCTGCAGGAAAAATATAATCTCTCATCTATTTGTTTGGGTCAGTGTTATTTAAGCAGCAGGGCTTCACTTCCTGTTGTAAAAGCATCAGCTGACCACCCACTCATCCTGTGTGGTTTTGTGTTTTCTTTATTCTCTTTGGCTTGTTGTAGTTAATGACTTTTCTCTAATAAGCAGCACTGCCTCCTCACTGATTAAAACTGCACAAAGAACACAGAGGCCTCCTCTCCATCACATTACAGATTATTACTTATTGATCCGAGTGGCTGCTGGGGACCCTGTTTCTTAAAATCTGACCATTAGAGAACCCCCACCCCCACCCCAAATACAGATGGGACATCCTGACCCAAATTCACTGACATCTGTTCTGCATAAATAAGCCTGGTACTGGTAGATGTTGGGCTGGTTAACTGGTGATCAACCTCTTATTTCAGGTGACAAGTATTGCAAATCTTGCCCCTTTTTTGTGCTATTATTACATGTCTCTTCTACAATTAAATACATACAAAACAGTCAAAAATACACTTCAAAAAGGAAAGTGAAGGATGATCCAGACACTGAGCTTCAAAGAGTTGACTATAACTGATCAGACATTTATTTTTTGTCAGATTTTTGCCAATATCAGCATAAAAAACTGTTTTGACATTGGAACCAAAGGTCAAGTATCAAACTTTCAATTATACAGTTATTTTTTAATGTTAAAAACACCATGAGGTCATTTTACTTTATGCCCTTGAGGGTACAATATGGAGGATTTGCATGTGTGAAGTTTGTGTTAGAATCTGTTTTGTGCAGGTTGTTTTTGACATTAGCTGACTGCATTTCTAAGCTAATAGTAGCTCACTAAAAAGAGTAGAAATTAGACATTAAGACTCAAGGCCTGTTCATGGAAATCATGGATTTAAAAGCAATAAAACAGACTCCTACACAAACTTCACATAAGCACAGAGTTTACAGTCTTCTGTAAAACATTGCATGTTCCTTAGTATTTCATCTTAATTCTTATGTCAGAGTTTAGACATTGAACTTGGCACATGGCTTCTTGTAAATAGCTTAAACAAAAGGCCCAGGCAGACCCCCCCCACCCCCCACCAGCCACTACAAGAGCATGTTTGCGTAACACAGCTGCGAGGACTCGCTCATGACAATTTAACGTCCATTAGGAAGACGGAGGAAGCCCTGAGGCGACGGGTTCTATGCCTCCTTTGCTGCTGCATCTTGACACTCAGGCCTTTGTTTACACTGATCCTCAGTAACAGATATTATAGAAGAAGGAAAACAGAACACAACAACATAACTGTGTTTTTATCTGTATCAGTATAATCACATATTCAGGATCAGCCCTAATGGGAACTGAACAATGGAAGCTTTTAAGGACCATCTCTCAGAACTGATAACATGTTTAACATCATACACTCAAACATCCCTTTTTTTGCCACATTTAATTGATCAGAATCTGGTGAAGTCAAAGTGTAAAGTAACATTAAATGAAATTCCACACTGTTTCCCATAAACTTGAAATAATTTTGTTTTCAGACACATTCCTCTTTTTATTTCTTTTATACACATCAGTTGTCACCTTTGACTGGGTGTAAAGATTACATGATTCCCAGTTACTCTTTATCTAAATCACATTGTCAGTTCTTTCATGAAAAGAGGAAAAAATATGTATATTTTTCCAACTTTATGGATAACCGTCCACATATGTGGTCTGGTTATCCATGATCCCTGATGTTCATGGATCAATTTCAAAGCCCTGTTTCAGTAACAGTCTCTTTAATTTGATTCCATTCTACAGATTTTTGGATCTTTTTGTTTTGTTTGGTGGAGGAACTGATCAATAACAGCATTAATGAATTAATCTACACATTTAAGACTGGAACATTTGTTTAATTACTACTATGCCAGTTTCACCTAATGTCACTAATTTGCCCCCTAGCTGTTTGTGCTACAGTCAGATTAGCAACAACAAATGATAGATTTTTTTTTTTACTGAGGCTGAAAAGAACTCTTAGTGATAAGGGGTTAACACTGCTCCAAACCGTAACTTTGCAGAATATGAGATGAACTCTAAAGCTGCCTTTCATCCAGAGATGTTGAAAGGTCAAGTTATTTCTGAAAGGTTTTACATATGACAGGCCGAACCCCCTTCCCTCTGTCTGCGTTTACGGGGGGTTGGACTGAAATCGGTGAAGTTCAGGGTGAAGCTAAACAATAGCAACGCAGGACAAGGGGGGAGCAGCTCCGGCTGGACACAAATTGCCCCCCCACCCTCATCTGCACATCCATCCTCCTCGCCTCTGACTCTCTCATGACCCCTGAGGGGCTCGGGGTTACCGGCGCAGGGTGCTTGGGTTGTGTGGGGGTTGCTGGACAACTCCCTCGCTTAAAAAAATCTCATTATTGCTGCACCTTTATATTGAGAACGCTCCAATCCCCAATGCTATGCACTTAATCACACCCCATGCAGGTTCTTGCTTAGAAAACATTTAGCTCTTCTAGTTGCTTCAGAGGTTGTTGTCTAACACCCTTCATCCATCTTAATGCTGGGAATCTCACTGGATTTGATGCTTCAGCCTGGAAACAAGACAATGGATTGATCCCATGTTAATGTGTCAGGAGAGGCTGTGTCAGGGCATCGTCCATAACCACTATTGAGTCACAGCTTTCTATTTCGTGTGATTGCTGTTCAGCAGAAGCAGAATTCCACACATTTTACTCCAGTAGAAGCAGATACTTGTAAAAGTAGAAGTACTGATCTGAACTTCAAGCATAGGATCTAAAAACACAGCCCTTTGACAGACAGTTCTACCAGCTGTTTCTGCGTAAAAATAGCTGAATATCATACCATTTTAATATGTTAACATTTTTAAACTCTTCTAACTCAGAATACAATAAAAACACTGCATAGAAAGTCATGAAGATTAGCTGAACCCAAATGTGCAACCAAAGGTGAAATATTACAACACCCTTTCTCTTCAGTCCATTCTCCCTTTATTGTCTGTTTTAGTATTTTGTTACGTAATTTTCGTCTTGTTGCACAAAAACTCAGGAAGACTGCATCTATTCTGATTATGTTGACACATGGGTGTAACAAAAAAACTCACCAAAATGCGCTCTAAGTCAGAGAATACAGATGTGTTTTATGAATTTTCTTTATGTTATCGATCCAGTCTCTTTAGGCTGAAGTAGGTTTTAATATTGGGAATATGAGCAATGATGCAAAACGAAAACCAATGATCAGTAATTTCCCTTAAATATATTCAAACCAAAGTGAAAAAAGTGTCTTGAAAATGTCAGAAGTTGGAGAAACTTGTGTCAAAATGTAGAGAGCCAAATTGAAGTTCGGTAGGAAAATAAACACTGACGTAAAGTAGAGTAAAAGCTGACGATATCCAGTATTTCTTAAATAGATAAATGGTTTTAGTTCTGAAGTCGTTGATGTACTTTCAGTGGGTGCCATGTTTCACTCCACTTTAAGGTGTTTCCTGTATTTTGTCTGAATCAGCATCTGACTCATAACAGTGTACGGAAAAACTGCTCATTCCAGGTTTAACAAACACTTGCATTAGGCTGTTAATGCCTCTAAAAACTGATCTTTGAGCTTATCTTGAAACTGTTTTGGTTTTTACCACAGTGTATATGTAGAAGCCTGTACTAATATTTAGAGTATCTGTTATGTAGACCATATTCTCCTGGTTATCAGGCCCATAATTACTCCTGTGCTTCTCCACACACACTCTGAGATCAGCGCTGGCCTTTCACCTCCCAGGTTTCAACGCCATGTGTTCGATAACCGTAGCCAGAGAAACCAATGCAACCCGTCCCTGGGGAGCTCTGAATTTCATTAACAGGCCAGAGGGATGGGAAGCTCTGGGGGTTTCAGGCCTCTATCAGTCCACCCAGGCACAGCTGACCAGGACAGAGGACACCCACAATCCTCTGCGCTGGCAATCTGGGAGAACCCCCCCCTCCCCAAATAGGAGATGTCCCACCCAGCAGGTGCTCAGGCTGTGGACAAGGTTCATGACTGGATTTTAGAGGAAATAAATATCATCTGATGGAGTGTTATGAAATCCATTTGTATGTGCTCACAGATAAACGGTACATTTTCAGAGACGTTCTATAGGC
>JAPTYQ010000003.1:33283097-33297377 GCA_029814465.1 Ostorhinchus cyanosoma
ACCAAATGGACTGAGCTGCTGCATCGTTGTTGTCCTTCTACTACGTCTGCTTCAAATCTGCCGTGTTTCTTTACTAACTGTTCTTCATCCATGACGCCAACCGGAAGAATGCAAATGCTAAAGAGAGTGTAGCGCCACCTGGTGTCTCGGAGTCGAACGTCAATAATTCGATTTTCTCACTGTGCATGTAAACTCGGATTTCTCAGAAACTCCTGTTAAGTCCTTAGCTCGGTTATTGCCAATAGCTCGATTTAGATGTGCATGTAAACGTACTGACTGATGTACTAATCATGTAAACTCTTTATTTTGTATAACGCTCCATGTCTGATTATCAAATTGAGAATATTGGAATATGCTGACCACAGTAGGACTCTGGAAAAGGAAATGAAATGAAACATCATTAGATAGATAGGCTATATTTTTAAAATGTGTTTGTAGTTATTCAGAACATCTTAATTTATTCACAATTATAATGCAAATTGTGTTTTCATCACATGTTAAAGGGCCCTCGTATATAAGCTGAGGACAGCTTCTGGGGTATACTATTACAAAAGTATCTTGCAAATGAATTGTTGATTCTTCTGCATGCAATAATTTGTAATAAATTGAATTGATTGACTAATTGAACTTATCGAGGATGAGTTGATAATGGACAGACAAACCTGAAGCAAACCACTAGATGTTGTTAAAATTCACACACTGAACCTTTAAAGGTGAAATATCAAGGCCACTGTAACTGCCTACTCATTTTCTAGTTATAGGAGGTTCTACAATATGCAGCATATCAATGTTCAGACCAGTTTACATGAAAAAGCGGATAGAAGTCATCGGGTTTGAGGTGTTCTCATAGATGCAACGAGTCAACACAGAGAAATGTGCTTGTTTTGGTCTTCTCCTCCTCCTGAGTTTGAAACATCCAAATGGATCTCATGCTCATGTCAGAATAGAGTTTGTGTTGGTTTTAGCTTAAAGAGTGGAAGCACAAGGAAACCACTACCCTGACCTTTAGAAGTCAGTCTTAAGACAGTTTAAGTGTTCCAAAACTCCACTTCTGTAAGATTTTACGCAAACAGAACGGATTGCATTCAGGAAATCCATAAACGAGCTGTTACATTACCAGCGTCCGTAACAATGAACTCCACTTTCCAGCTTGTCCTCAAACCTGAACAACAGCATAGGTCAATATTCAGTCAGTCCTAAAATAACATATATGCACAAAACTTGAGGGCAAAAAATACTGCTGACAACATTGAAAAATACTGCATTACAGTTGCATTCAGGTTATAAAAACAGCTGAGGTTTGGTTAGGTTCAGGCACAAAAACAAGTTATATGACAACTGCTACAAAAATAAACGTAGCATTCACAACGGTGTCTTTAAACACTTCACTTTAGGAATTTTCCATTTTTAACTGTTTCATTTGACCACTGTCACTTTAATTTGCTTCTGCACTTTTCACCAAATCACTATGAAGGACATAAACATGGGTCTTTTTGAACTCTTTCCCTTATTTCCTCATATTGTGGTGAGATCAGCCTATGGTTTCCAGAGTAAAATTACTAAGAATCATTTAGTTTTTTTAGTGTACATGGCAGCAGGCTACAGTAAATATATAATACATAGACTTTTGTACATGTTAAAACACACATATTTTATAAGATGCACATAGAGTTGTCATGAGTGTAACTGCAGTCAGGTGATGTATAAAATTCAGAGGTCAGGATGGAAACAGCAGAGTGAGTAGGAAGTAGTTTATCCATTTCTGAATGAACTACTTACAAATAGATTGAAGCAACAGCTGTTACAGAAACGTTTACTCTGCATGGATCAAAAAGTCTCAGACAGAATCCTCTACAAATTATGTTTAAATTAAATTTTCAGTCAGTTTACAGTGATGATTTGAGGTGAGTTCTTACTTGCCTCTGGTGCCGCTGTGCTTTAAAATGATTTTCTGTAAAGGAAAAATTACAGAAAATAACTAAACCGCTGGTAAACTAATGTCTCTGTGACATGAAAAGGCAGAAGAGAGATTTTAAGAGATGTTTTACAGTTTCTTTTGGCCTTTGTTTTTTGAAACAGTAAAAAAAAACATGTAACATACCATACTGAACCATATTCATATGTCTGTTAAGCTTAAACAGAAGTTGGAAAATCCCTCCCACTTGGAGCTAAACTTTCCTTCCTCTTTCCTCTGTGTTTTTCTCAACATAATGTGCATCAACATTTCTCTAAAAACCATCACTGTTCAAAGTAAATAAACATCCTAATCAAAGGTAAAACTGAGTATCAGAGCCACAGATAGATGACACGGTTTTACTTTATCAATGATCAATCAGTTTGGACAGACTGATCAATAAAAGTGGTTTCTGCTCTATTTATGTCTTTTGTGTGACTATTAACATAATTTAATGTGTTAGTAGCATTGATTTTATCTGGGGGTTTTTTGTTTGTTTTTTTTATCAGAGTGTACAAATGTTGAACTGTGAAATATACAGTTGAAACTGGCATTTTCCCTTTATGAACAACTTGTTTATGTGGTAAAATCTCTCTGTAGTTTTTGACATTTGACTGATTAGAGTGATGGTAAAAGACTCCAGACAGTCATTTTGACTGGGCTTCTTATGTAGAACATCACCCTTTGCTCTCCATCTGCAGTTCACACCACCATAACACACTAACATTATCTGCAAACAGCGTATTTGCAGATCACACTTTAACGATTCAGAGACATGTTGAATGACTAACAACTCTTAATAACTTCTTTAAACACTAATACCATCCTCATTGTGCACTAATACCTTCTGGGATCCCTTTAAATATGAAATTGCTGGTTCATCCACCGTCTATCCTGGATTCCCACTGTGCTGATTGGAGCTCAGGTCAGACTCCATCTCCCCAGGGGCTGCACCACTTCGACCCGACAGGCGATCCACAGATCGCGGTGATGCATTGTTGTTTCTTCGACCACAGCAGTACGCCATTACGTCAGCGAGGTCAGCCCGGAAAGAAGGCGTGTAGAAGCCATAGATGACCGGGTCGCAGCATGTGTTCAGGTTGCCAAAAATAAACAATATGTGATGCACATACTCAGGCGTGTGCTTTATCATGGCAGGTTGGAACCAGTACCAAATCCCCAGGAGGTAGTAGGGCGTCCAGCAGATGACAAAGGAGCTGACAATCACTATGGTCATCTTGAGGGTCTTCATTCGAGCCTTTGGTATCATATCTGTTCCACTGCGCCTCAGACACTGCTCCCCATCTGCAAAAACACAACATGAGCAACTTAAGCATCACAAAACATAGAGTCCTGCATGTTAGAATGAAAATAAAAGCAGTTAAAACTACTGTAGTAAAAGAGTTTATGCAAATGGTAGTCTTCATTAAACCGAATCAACAATATAATTATAGTTATTTATGTCATTTAATGTTCACGCAACATTGTGAACCTAGACTTGACAACCTGAATCAACCCCAGATCACATCACTGCCCCCACAGACTTGGACTGTAGGCACTAGGCATGATGGGTAATCACTCTGGAACAGGGTCAAACTGGACTCATCAGACCACATGACCTTTTTCAATTGAAACGGTCCAATTTATATGCTCTAACAAACTGATGGGCTGTTTAAGTACCTTTTAACTGACTCAGTGAGTACTGAACCAGTTCAAGGATTAACGAACTGAAACCTTTTTGTCCCTGCAGCAGTTCTTCAACAGAAGGATCTCACCTACTGGATTAGTTAAACCCAGGTGGAGGTTATGTGGCTTATATTTAATCTTACACATTCACACAGTGGATACTTGGAGTTTTCTTTCCTCGTTTTGGTAGCAGCTGTGTTGCATTTGGCCTTTATTATATTTACAGATTTCTCATCTGTTTCATCTCTCCATTCCCACCAGATTGATAGTGTTCCAGTCACCACTTTGTATTAAATACACTAAAGTCTCTACAATAAAACATTTGTCAGTATAGACATGCTGTACCTTAGAAAGCTTTGATCCTCCTCAACTGTGCTGCTAAGATTGTTTTACAGTATTCCAGAGCAATAAAACTAAATTAGAGAAAGAATGACCTGGATATTCAATAAAGCTATTGGGTCTGGTGTCTGTAGTTCAGGTTGTATTTTAGCCACACACTAAATCAACTGTCACTAGAGGTTATTACTTTTCAAATGAGGTTCTTCAGTTCTAAGCTTTAGAACTTGGTCTAGTAAATGGATGGGAAGGAACAGGTTGAAAATAGAGTTTGTTCTTGTGGGAAATCTGTGGGCAGAATTGTCATAGTTATCTCAAATAAAAAGAGTGAGCAACATTTAATAACTTTTGTGATAACACTCAATGCAACTGAGATTGTCATAGCTGGTCAAACTGAGTCAAGGTTTCATTGTTTGTTTGTTTTTTATCTTTCTGAATTTTTCCTCATGTTTCATACCTTAAAACCAGTTGGTGATGCATTTTCCAATGATCCAAACGAAGGCCATGAGCCTGAATGCACCAGTCTAGCTTTAATAAAGTTTAGTAATACTATAATAACACTAAAGTGCTGGTGTAGTTCTTTTTCTGCAACAAACCCAATATAGAAATAGTCTGAACTGGCTTCATGATTCAGGCCTGAGTGTGTTAGTGGACAGACTCAAGGCCACAGCTGCTGATTCTGCTCTGAGTCCATGAAAAGTCATAGCGATGGATAAACTGTGATTCTGACGACACACACCTTTGCTCTTGTGCATCTGCCCATTGATCTTGGCGAGGATGCGGGTGTAGCAGAAAGTCATGACAAGCAGAGGGAAGACATACAGCGTCACAAAGTGAAACATGTTGTATGCCGTCTCCTGCCAGCGATGTTGGAAACTCCCATGGGTCACACACTGAGTGAAGTCCATCCCATCGGCTTTAATGGCCCGAAAAATGAGCAGCTGAGGATGAAGAGAGTGTAAAGAGATGAAGAATGAACATCATGTGATCACACCAAGACACAAGTGTAGTTTGCTTCGATAAACAAATGTAATTTTTGTTTATAATGAACAAACTACAGACAAGAACCACATATTGAGGAGGTTCTTCGGTTATGCCATGATTACTTGGTGAAAAGCATAATTATGGCATTCAGGAGCTGTGTCTGCACAGGATGTTAGGATCTGTCTGGTTGGTGTCAGCGCTGAGGGTGAAACCCTGACAATGACAGATGTCAGAGGATGAATCTGTTGTAGGGAGTGTTGCATTATGGGAGTCCTGTGTGTGTGATCTGCGTCCTTTCATGAAGAGGGTCAGTGGTTACAGTGATGTTAGAGCAGTTGCACATGTCGGCTGTAGTGTTTTTACAGCAGCACAGACGTTCACTTCTATCACAGCGTCTTAATAAAACAGACCAACGTCACAAACTTCACAGCAAAAAGCAAATACTAAGCAGGTCCAACAGTACGGTATTACTTCTCTATTGATAAAACTCACTGAACAAGACAAAGAACAAAAGAAAGGTGGCATTATGAGACGAACATTACTCATTTTGTCTAACCTTTGCTATTTTCTGATCATAACTTAATTTTATAGGACTATAGCTTCTGTTTTTGAATGATCCTTTGTTTTGTGTCATGTTGAAATGATTCCTACTGGAAATAAATATGTCAGGTTCAGAGGAAAATAAAATCCTTCGGTGCAGAATAGACTCACACAACAAATATGGTACCAACAAGGAGCCATGCTAAGTTAAGGATATTAATATATATTAGGATATATTTATTAAAACCAGAGGTCTCCATGCACATTTGGGAACAGATAATCTGGGAAGGTGACAGAGTGAACACGTATATCTGCTCATAACGACACTGTTGCCTCTAAAGTTGGAATAATTTTGTTTTTATGCTCATTCCTCTTTCATTCCTATTTATTCACATCAGTAACCACCTTTGACCAGGTGCAATCGTTACATACTGAGTCCCAGTTACAATTTATCTGTCAAGAATTAATCACATCGTCATAATTATATCTTGAGAAAAGAAAAAATAGTTCATTCCAACTTTATCAGCAACAGAGTACATGTAAATCTTCAAATACGACCATCTCATGCTCTTCTAAACACTCCAGAAAAACATTTTATAATTAATACCTAACAGATAACAAACAATTATTTATTCATTTAATGGAAATGACTCTGGGACATTTCAGCTAAAAACATCCTCAAAAGAAAAATACACAACCCACAAATATTGACAAAAATCTGAATCTGAAGAAGAATGATTGTTACTTGTGTTATTGCATATTTATGTCATTACCAAAGAAGCACATTGGACGGAATGGATCTGAATGACCTACATCAGGAACTAAAGAACAGAATCTGTTTATGCACAAGTTGTATTCATGAGCAAATTCAAGATGGTCGTGTTTTTCTGATAAAACTCTTTCTCATATTTCCTGCTGAATCACAACAAACACTGAGGTGAACAGCTAATCTAAGTGTTGATAGTGCTTTTACATTTGTCGCTTTATTGTATATAAGCAATCCTTTCATTGCACTCAGCTGTAAAAAAAAAAAACAACATTTTTCCACAAAGCTCTAGTTTCTTGAGATGAGGACGCAGACTGTCTGAGCTGGAAAATAGCCTTTTGTGTAACAATCTGTGAAGTCTGGTTCACTTAAGTCGTTTAGTAAAATGCTGCACTATTTCTTTCATGTTTCAGCTCATTTCTCCTGAAAAAAAAAAAAAGTTCCACACCATGAGTTGATTATCCTACAGCAAATGAAACCTCAGACGTGAGAGTCATGAATAGGTTTTGTTCATAAATAAAGCAGAGGTTTAGCTAGATTAAAATGATCGCACACATCCATCATCTGCTTGGAACAGAAACAAAAGCACCAAAAACAAGACAGATTAGAAAATCAGCTGAATCTGAAGATATAAGTTACAAAATAAAAGTAGTGATGTGTATGCATGTGAAAAATGATCGGTTTGAGAAATAGAAACTTTAGTTGTCATTGTATGATGCATTTAAAAGATATAAAACTTAACACATACGAACACGATACATAATATAAATACCATAAAAGTTAAGTGCAACAATTTCTAAAAGTATTGCAACTCTTAATTTTTCTTTTGTTTTTCCTTTTACTTATTTTAACAGTGCTTTGACTCCAGGGAAAGCATCTGTTTACCGTCATAACCTCTGGCCTAATATGACTTAGGGTTCAATTTCCTGTTACATCTGAAAACAGCGTAATGCAACACAAGTTTTTGGCTGATTTTTGTGAAGGTTCATTTTCTAACACTGGCTCCTCAGTTTGAGTCTGGCCTCTGATGTCGCCTTCCGTTTCCATAAAGAATAATTACCTTTTTTCTCACATGAATCAACCATGAAACAGGGCTCTTAAATACGCATTAACCAAGCAGTCATTAAAGTGTATCATTAATCGCCAAACTACTCATAAAAAGTAAGGACTCCATAGACGATGTATGGTGTTTATTTCATGTTATTGATGCGTCTTCTGAGGTGCAGGTTTATCATTAGTTGCAGAGAGGGCATTTGATGGAGTGGAACGGGGTTATTTACGAGCAGTTTTACGATGCTTTGGCCGGAGATGTCCATTTACAGAAATGGTTTATGTCTTCCTGAACAAGACGGATGAAGCAGGTCTGCCCACCGTCCATGGGTTTGTTTGCTCAGGCTTTTATAGAGAGAATAACTCATCATATTTCTCATTTTTTCATGTCTCGGGTGAAGTGAATTCTGTATCCCATGTCCTGAGTTTCTTCTCTCCTAGTTTTTTGAGCTCATTTAATCATGTGGTAAAAAGACAAACCTAAACCTGGACTTAACTCACCTTCCAGATTCTGCAGAAATCTATGGGTTTATTAACTCATAAAGACCCAGCGCTACTTTTATGTCAGTTCAAAATGTCATTTTCTCTATATCTAACCTTTCTTAAGTCAATTATTACCATTTATTTATAATAGTATCCTCTGTATTTTGCATTTTATCAGTATAAATCAGGTATTTCCCTCTATTTCATCTACTGTTCATGAAGATGTTCATGAAGCTCAGATTAAAGTTGAGGGTTATCATATCAAAAACAGAAGAAACTGCAGAAAAAGGGACTTTTTCTGTAAAATATATCAGTGACAGAACATTAACCAAGCAATTCCATCTGCTGTCATTGATCCAACTCCATGGGTTTTAATAATAATAATAATATTAATGGATTAGATTTCTATAGTGCTTTTCAAGGCACCCAAAGCGCTTTTCATTATTGATCCATTGTTCATTACTACTTCATTACTACATCTGTATCCACAGTTGCCCTGGGGCAGACTGACGGCCCCTCCGACCACCACCCAACATTCATACAACAGTGTGAGTGGCACTGGAGGCAAGGAGGGTGAGGTGTCTTGCCCAAGGACACATCGGACTGACTAGAACAGAGCGGGATTCGAACCGTCAACCGCCAACCCTTCGATGGACGACCCGCTCTACCTCCTGAGCCACAAGCGCCCCTGAGAAATACATATGTGTGGTCATGCATTTCAGGAACAAACCTGAATATTGTGGACGCTGTAGGGGATCATCTAGACCGAGAAAAGGATAAAAGACCGTGAAACCGTCTGGGACATTGTGAAGGTGTGTAATAAAACACAAGATTATTGAAGAAAACCTCCAGTCAACCAAGAGAGATACAGATTTACTGAATCCAAATGGAGGTCACATATACTGACCTTACCTGCAGAAGCCATTTAGTTCAGATTTTTCTATGTGTATGTTTCAATATTTAATACTTTTTGTTGTAAAAACCCTATGGAATTTTATGGATGTATTTATACTATTATTAATCAAAAATCAAATCCTGGTCTGAGGTTTTATCAGCACATCATAGTGTTTTGTAGTACAACACAGACACAGAAGTGTTGCTTTGTGCATTTTCAGTCACCAAAAGCCTTCACACTTTCATTTGAAAATACTTAGAAACTCTTATATTGGTGCTTTGATACAGATTTTGAGTCCCATTTGTCATTCTGATGGAACTGCAGTATCATTGGCGTAAGTGTTTTCTTTTGATAAATGAACTAAGCCTTTTGATCAGAGCACACACTCTTGCAGTGTGTGTTTGCAAGTTGTTCTGAGAAACGCACTTACTGTTGAACCCGCTTTAATAATTCAAGAATTGCACCAAAATAAGTGAGAGAAACGATAATATTTTAATAATGAGTGAAGTCTCTTTCTTCAGTTTTCACTCATTATTCCATCAGGCGGTGTTTTCAGATTATATTCAGTTCTATGATAATTGTACTGATGCATGTGTAGAATATGGACCAGCCCTGTGATGAAGGCCATGTTCTGTACCTGTGGAGATGCCAGCAGCAGACTGAGGATCCAGGCCACCAGGAGCATCCGTCTGTTCCTGAGCCCAGCATCCAGTGAGTCCAGAGGATGGAGGATGGCCCGGTACCGGTCCAGACTCACCACCACCAGGATGAACGCCGCAGAGTGCATGGCGAACAGCTTCAGGAAACACAGCAGTTTACACATGACGTCCCCAGCGTACCACTGCACTGTGATGTTCCATATGGCATCCAGGGGCATCACCACAAAGGTCATGACCAGGTCAGCTGATGCCAGGCTGGCGATGAGTGGGCGCAGGTGAGCGGCCAGACGGTAGCCCCGCCCCCAGCACACACTGACCAGGACTGACAGGTTACTGAAGGCAGCAAAGATGAACAGCACCAGGGTGGCAGCAACACGGCAACGAGCCGCCACGGTGAAGGATGGAGCCTCCCACAGAGGAGGAGGAGGAGAAGATGAAGAGTTCAACAAAGAGTCACTGTGGACTGGATACGATGGAGTGGAAACCCACAGAGAATGGTTCACAGACATCCTGAGAGAAAAAAAACAGAGTCACACAGGAGATTAGATTAGAAATGGAGGACAGAAAGAAAACCACATAAAAGTCAGAACATTGTGTGTTGACATAAAAGCTGTAAGAAGATGAAAACAAAATTATCACAGATATATAATAATAATAATAATAATAATAATAATAAAAAAGAACAAGTAAGGAAAGTGTTTCATTTTTAAATCAAGACAATTAAAAAATTTAAAGAAAAAAAGATTGACAAATTAGGAAAATGTTGACTTTTTAAAAAAAAAAAATCAAAGCAATAAATAAAACTGAAAAAAGAGAACAACTAACAAATATGAAAAATGAGATAAAAAATTTTAAAAATTTATGAAAATATATTTTTAAAAATATATAAGAAAATTTGCATGAATGAAAGAAAAACAAGAAAAAAACGACAAATGCAAAAAATAATGACAATGAATAAAATATCTGACAAAGTAGACAAAAGTGAAAAGCTGGTAAACTTAAAATCCACTTGGGTCTTGACTCTGTTTGTAAAAAACACTTTAATAAAATACATTCACTGAACTGATGACTGTCTCTCAACCGTAAAAACGTGACAT
The DNA here is from genome assembly GCA_029814465.1 of Ostorhinchus cyanosoma. Taxonomy (NCBI): domain Eukaryota; kingdom Metazoa; phylum Chordata; class Actinopteri; order Kurtiformes; family Apogonidae; genus Ostorhinchus; species Ostorhinchus cyanosoma. Next base: position 33,293,548 of record JAPTYQ010000003.1, read on the forward strand.
ATCGACTTTTAAAGACGCTTCGTGTTTTTTCATAAATGAATCAAGTGAAAACGTTTCTAAAACAGGTGGATGAAGCCACAGTCCACAGAAAACACCACTGACTGTGGGGGGAACGTGACGGGGGCTCCCCCTGCTGGCCAATCTGCAGAACGTGCACATGTGTCGATGCACCAAAAGAACTCCCGCCGGTGTTTTTTTTTTTTTTTTCCAGGTTTACACTCATGTGCACAGGTATGAGAAGAAAACCCAGTGTGGGCAGATCCATCCCATATTTCACGCATTAACACAGACCTCTCACACTGATTTCTTTCTTCTTTCTTGCACTTTGCAGGTGTGGAGTTACACAGTGGACTGCGTGACTTCCAGACGCGCCCTCGACCCCCCCCCCTCTCAGTTGACGCATCCCAACTGCTTCTGACTTAAAAACACACAATTTATCACCTAAAAAAACCCGGATGGAAACAGTTCAAAGTGTTGGTACCTGGATGAGTCCTGTTAGCGGTGGTCGGATGGAGGCGCAACCGGAGGGATGCGTAAAACCCACGGAGCTGAAGCATCACACCGCCTCCTCCTCCTCTCCTCCTCCGTCCCCCAGCCGTGGATCAGACTCACACCTCCTCATCCCTCACCTCCATCAATACGCATCTCCTTATCCATCAGCCCTCTCCACTCCTCCACTGCAGTCACCAGCTTCACCTTCAAGCGCAAGAAAAAAAAAAGAAAAAAAAAAAAAAAAGAGCCGCAACCATCAGTGCGGATTGGTTAACTAAACTGGGTGACGTGGGCAAAGCGAGTAACCATCGTGGGGAATTTCCAGTAGCTACATGTATGTTCTCTTTGTGCACAGATCAGGAGAAAAATGAATGAACATAACTCAACTATCCCAAACTGGACTGAAACTATAACTTTAACATCAGTGATTTTGAAGTATTTCATCATAAATCACTGATTCCAACTCTCATAAAAACCAGACATGGACCTGATGAGGACAGAAACGCACCAAAAACTGGAAAAACCACGTGATATCCAGCAGATATGATGCTTTACATGCATGTTAAAGAGAGCTCATGTGCATATTTTAAGGAGAGGAGGACAGGATTTGTGTGAAAGGTGAGGCTGTAGCACAATCTGACACCTGTGATGAGTTCATTTATGAGGAAAGGAAGGCAAAGGTGAAGGAAGGCAGCTCTGCTTTGGTTTAACATCCCATTCAGGAGGTGGTGGTGTTCTGTAAAGTGAGGAGATGTACACACACATACCTGTGAGGATCAAAGTGTGAACTGGATTTCACTGCAGGCTCCGGTTAAGGATACAGGGTAAAGGGCAAGAGGATGTATCCGATTACTTCTGTGAATAAAGCGGATCAAGTGTGGTCGAAGTCCAGGGAGTTCCAGCTGTGATTGGGAGAAGAGGACATGTCCTAAGAAGAGGGGGGGTAGTGTCAGTGTTTTGTGCTATAATCCTTTATTATGCATCTTTGAGTTTATTAGAGGAAACTAATGTGAGAAGTGATTTATGAATAAGACTAACATATACTCTCTGATTATTCTTCGCATGAATCCATTGCTACTTTGTGGCAGGTCCCAAAATAATTTTTCTCTCTATTTTACCTTTCTTAAGGCATTTATCACCATTTATTATAACATTATCCTCTTTATTTTGCATTAGTCAGTGGAACTCAGGTATTTTTTGATGTTTAATTTACTGATCGTGTAGATGTTCAGAGAGGCTCAGAGTAAATTTGGAGGCTATTATAAGGAGAAAAAAAAAAGAAAACTGAAGAAAAAGTGACTTTTTCAGCAAAACTAAAGTGTCGTCAGACTTCAACCACTGTCATTTGTCTGCTACTGGATTTGACTGGTGAATCAATGTTGTAGAAGATGACAGTGTTTCCATGGTAACTACGGAGCCTCTGAACGTCCAAATGGGTCATATCTGATGTTGCTGAAAATCTGAAAAACTACATTTTACCTGAATTATTTAATTGTATCGATAACAGTAGTGGTTCCAGAGTTATTACACATTTTAGCTCAGTATTGGTTTTATTTTTATTATTTATATTTTTATTTATTTTTTATATTTAGGTTTTGAGGGTTAAAGAAAACCATCAATCCAGACTGTATGAAAGGACTTCGTAAAAAATATCTGTTGAATATTATGTTGGCTGTTAACAAGAAAGTAATCACTAGAAAATGGATGACTGACAAATTACCCACATTAGAAGATCGGACAGACCTTGTTAAAGAAATTTCTGATGGAGAAACTCACAATTGCATTGAGACTAAAACACGATCAATTTGAGGAATGCTGGAAACCATGGATGGAGTTTATGAACACTAAAGGAACAAAACGCGACACCCACTGTCGTTTAGCTACTAAATTTTGTTTTTATTTTTTTAATTACTGCTCTGTTTTTAAAAAAAAAAAGAGATAACAAATCAAGAAGTGAAGGCATTGGAAATATACACAGGAAAATAAATGTAGATAGTTTTTTCTCATCTGAAAAGAAAGAAAGATAAAAAACATTGTAAAATGTTATATGTGCAATGTGCAGGTGAATGTAAATTCATTACAAAATCAGATAAAAACCTGACTGAAAAAAATAAAACCCACCGATCTCATGAATATTTAGGAGACAATCTTTAAGCCAGGATGGGCAGATCCAAAGCCAACAATCTGGTTTAATCATGGAATAACTAAGGCTTTTACCAAACAAATGGTTGCAAGACAGAAGACTTTTGTAACAAAGCTCACCAGTCGACCAAAGTTGAATGTTTTCACCATAATTCCAAAAGGTTGGGTGTGTATCACCAAATGACCACACACCATACCCACAAAACGGAGGCTTTTGTCAAAGTGGACTGAATTATGAACAGCTCCATGTTTAACATTAAGTTCATCAGACATATTTTACTCACTGCTGATAATTTAATGTACAGTCGTGGATCATATTCTATTTAGTCATGAAGTCAGTATTCTAAGAAATTTTATAAAAGTCAAATGTGCAGGGAGCGGTAAAAGAGTCATTGTCAATTTTCTGCTAAAATTTATATTATAGATTTACTCTTTTTTGTTGTTGTTTGGTTTGAACAGTGCATGACTATGAGCAGGAGAAAGTTCTGTACTGGATGTTCCAGCTGATGCAGGAGAGTTTGTACAAGAGAGATTTTGACCTCAATCCATGAAAGATCACATCTGCTCATGATAAAAAAAATCCAAAACACATTTGAAGATGTGTGGCTAATACTGGACATAAAGGGGATGAGATATTGACATATGTTGCCTCATTTCGAATCTACGTACAAAACCTTTGTTACAAACTGAACAAAAGAAAGGCTTTGCTCCTGGATGAACTAACATATGTCTATTAAGATTGCCTTTATCTGAAAAAGGTTTCTTACAAACCGAACAGCTGAAAGGCTTCTCTCCAGTGTGAATTGCCATATGTTTCTTCAGATTACTTTTATAAGCAAAAACTTTGTTACAAACTGAGCAGCTGAAAGGCGTCTCTCTTGTATGAACTAGCCTGTGTTTATTGAGATTGCCTTTATCTGCAAAACCTCTCTTACACACTGGGCAGCAGAAAGGCCTCTCTCCTGTATGAACTGACATATGTACGTTGAGTTTACCTTGACGCACAAAACTTTTGTTACACACTGAACAGCTAAAATTCTTCTTTCTTGGGCGGACTGTCGTCGGTGTCTCTGACACTGACAAAAACATGGATGTTTTATCATCCTCAGTTTTACATGCCACATCACTTGTAGGGAAGTCATTATTTTGGATGCTGTCTGGTTCTGATCCTCCATAGTCACCTCCATCTTCTGGTT
>JAPTYQ010000003.1:33340685-33354530 GCA_029814465.1 Ostorhinchus cyanosoma
ACTATGGCAACCTGTCCACGTGTTACTACATTCTCATATCAATAAAACAGAGACTTTTCGATGTTTTTCTCCAAATTTTTTTTTCAGCATAGTTGAAGATAATATCTAAAAGATTCTGTCTAATTTGATACAAATTTCTGTTCAGGAACTGCATGTTTTGAATGTTTGCGTAAATCTTTAAAAAACAAACAAACATTTGATGTCCGTTTCAAGTCCACCTGTTATTGAGCAATTTGACATTTTTCAGCTAAGAATTTTATTTCCCCAAATGTTGCTATATATAATGTAAAAGTGCTTATAAATACCTACTCAAATAAGTGTAATACATAATACATATAAGTAAAAATGATCATGTTATGTTACAGAATTTTCATAAAGGGGGCGCTCTAGAGTTATTATATTTTAATTAATCCTGCAGAAGAAAAAGATGCAATATAGAAAAACAGAGAGCAAGATGAGAGTTATTGGAGTGTTTTTGGAGAAGCTAACTAAAAGCATATAAATGTCACAAATTGCATTGGAGTAATTTTTCAGAAACTTTACAATAAGTTACTCTGCTTACATGACAGAGACCGTTGAACACCAAATGTGCCCCTGTGTTAGCGCCTGATAAGTGAATTAAACATCTGGATTCTGTATTGGATCATCTAATGGTCAAAATCGCAGCAGCATCATGTAAATTAGTGACCACATATTCACGCCTCTGTTGGTCCTATTCAAGGTGATGAACTGCAGTGAGAGCGCAGGTGTCTTTCAACCTCTTTTAATCCTGCTGTGATCAGGCTCCCGGATAGTGAATAGTGTCAGATTTGTGTTTGTGTATTGTATCTGTCATTTGTTTTTGATGTGTGGACTACTGGCTGTACAATAATTTGCCCCTAGGGGATAATAAAGTGCCTTGAACCTTGAACCACCTGTTATCAATGACAATAGAATCCTAGTCTGCACCAACACTCAGACCTTATGTCTCCATTTAAAACCAGTCAAAATGACACTTTCTGATCCCACAGTCATTAACAAAATGAACTCATTGCACTCTGTCAAAGCAGACTTTCAATCCACAGTAAGGTTTAAGCTTTTACTATTTGTCATTTACTTTTATATTTTCCATTCACCTGTTGTCATGCAATAAAGACATATTGAGCTTTGAATTTGCAAAAAAAAAAAAAAAAAACTTCTGTCTCTCAGTGAAAGTGGAGGATAATGTTTTTGTCAGTTTAGAACGTGGGCATTCTGGGGCTTCAATGGTGATGAGTGGTAGTATTTTTATCTTTTTAAACTGGCAATAATCAATAAGAATGCCTCAAAAACACTGTAAAAGTCCTGAAAATTAAAGAATACTTGATAGCAGTTTAACTGATTATGATACAGAGTGTAACTAGATAAAAGATTCAACACAGAAATATGAAAACATTTACATAATATAGTATTTTCACAGCAGTTTTTGACATGGTTGCTTTTATCCGTAGTAACACCAACTTAATTTTTTTATAGTGAAGAAGAAAGGGAACAGTATGTAACTAAGAGCCTTAAAAAACAGTGTAAATGATCCTTTTACCTGAGTGAACATTTAAATATTAGCTTTTAATGGTTATAAATCTTAAAATCTAATATTTAGTAAGACTCGAACAGTGGGTCCTACAGTTTTTTTTCAGCTTTTGACCTAAAAGATACAGTCTACCCCCATCAGAACCTACACTTACAAAGAAAGTTCCATTTTTCATCTTTTTTTTTTTTGTTAGCATATCTTTTACCTGACTGTCTTCACTATTTCATCTTGCATGTAGCACAAACCATTCTATGTTTATTAAGTGTACTTTTTTCCCCCTCCTTTTCTTTATTGTATTTAGTGTTATCTTCACTAGCCTTTACCATTATATCAGAAACTCAATTTGCACAATAGAATGAAAATAAAACTCCCTTGAATCTTTGAATTCTATTTTTCTCTTGTTAAGTTTTTCTTTCATTGCGTTATGTCTTTTTATTCTCCTCTGTTTTTCAAATGACTTATCAAGGTCAGTGTACAAGGGCCTTTATAACCATCTGTTATCCATGACAATAGAAACCCTGCACAACATCGCTGTTTTAGGGTAAATGGAATAAAAGAAGTATAATATCTAAACTTACAGTAATAGAGTGCAGCAAAATCTGTGGCATCCTTCAGTGTATGAAGTTCAAAGTACAATGCTGGCAAATGACCAAAATTACTCTTGAATTTAGTCCCTTTTCATTTCTGGTTGCGACACCAACTGAGGTTTGGTAGATCATGGGATCAAATGCAAAATCTGCTGGAAATTGTGGTCTTTAGGGGGTGCTAGTGAATGATTTCTCCATGCCAATGTATCATAATCCAGTGATCGAAAACATACGCAAACAACAAAAATGTAAAAGTTGTTGGACAGTAGGATTCATCCCAGTGTTCCTAAAACAATTGCGGTGATTGTTATCATACTTTCAATAAAACATAGATTATGATCTAAACTAAACAGGTTTTAGCTGCTGTTATTCTTTCCACCACTTATACATGTAAACAAACACATAAAATGCCACCATGCTTCACCCCTTCCGTTTAAATCTCCCTGTGGATTAAGCTGAATTCCTTTTCTTATCTCAAGAGAGTATTTATAGACACTGACACACACCACAACAGCGTGTGTTTTACACCTCATATCAGAAATACTGACTGAAATACTACAACAACTGCTTCACATTGTTTCCATTCAGCAGATGATAAATGTTTAATCAGCATCAGTCAATACTGTCAACAAAGTGGAAGATTTGAGGTTTTAGATACGTAAGTGGAGTTTTCTTTTAATAAACAAAAGTAAAACTAATGATATCAGATTATTTACCTCTTCCTCCTGTCTGGTTCCCCCTGCTCTTCTTCTTTTCCTTTTCCTTTCTCAGCCTCTCCTTAGATTGACTCAGGATCTTTCTTTAGTTTTATTGAAGTTCTCTCTCAGCCTTTACCTTCTGTCCACTCTGTGTGCTGTGTGTGTGTGATCGTCAGCGTCTGGGGGGCATCAGTGTACCAATCCAGGCTGTGACGCATGATTCCAACCTCTCCTGACGTTTCCCACCTCCATTTCCTAATACAGGCAGCCCCTCAGTGCCCTCCCCTCCAAAAATATCTCATAAGAGGCCAGCTCTTCACTCACCCTGCCCATATGGCCTCTAGGTTTTAAATTTGGTCCTGTCTGGTATAGCTGTTTGACTATGAAACTATGTCAAAGGTTTGATACAAACGTTAGATACATGCAAATATTCAGCTGTAACTACAGTTACATAAATGTAAAAAATATTCTTGGTGATCGTTTTTATGTTTTTCCATTGTGTTTACTACCAGTTTGCAGGCTTCAAGTATTTTCATCAGTTAGAGCATTTAGAGCAGTCAGAGCAAATTATAACAGTTGTTCTCTTAATGTTTACAATGTATTGCTCAAGTATGAATTGAAGTTTAATGGCATACTTGTAAAGTTTTAGATGATTTCTATAATCATATATCTAACAGGTGTTTCCCCGTTTTTCTTTCTTTATTGAAAATTAATAGTTGCAACCAACAAAGGGAAGCAACACATATGTTCCAAATATTGCTACAAACAGGTGTTTCCCTGTTTTTATGCGTCGTCAGCTGTTTTCTGACGTATTTCCGGTTTTATGACCACGCTATGACACCGCTTCTTTAAACATTCACTTTTACACAAAACAATTTTCATTTTAGCCCCTTGTTTGACTAATTACTATGACGATGTTTTGGTTGTTATCTATTTTCTTGTAAGACAATTCTTTAGCGTTTCTAGCTGACATTAGGTAACGCTTGACAGGCGGAACCATTTTTCCATTTTTTTCCCTCGGCGGATGAAGTGACTTCCGGTAGACAGGGTACCAGCAGTAAACATGGCGGAGGAGCTGCTGGAAACAGTGGACAGACTCCAGTCTCGGCTCCAGGAGAATCCGGAGCCCCGAAAGGTAACAGCTCTACTGGTTGAAACCGGGGGGATTTGGCTTTTACTCCCAACTGGTTCCCAAAATGCATCGTCTCGTCCGTGGAGGCCGAAAAGAAGACGGACACGCAGTTCAACGAAAGTCGCAATCGTTCTTTAAATGCTGCGTTCAGGGTTCGCCGTCGGCCTCCAGCTGCTCTCATAAAGAAACAGAGCAAGCTAAAGTGCCAGAATCAACTCTCCGCAATTATTTTTTTTGTTATTCACGAGTTAAGTAATTTAGCAGAAGAGACGAATTAAGCTCCAATTGTAAGAACAATAAAGTGAGCGCAGGCCAAATACTGCAGACCATTGCCCATAATCAATGAACTGAATTAACCATATACTACAGTAATGGCCTATTCAGTCTAGGTTTATCTTTTGGTGTTTTAGATACAGGTTTTTGTCATCATCTGCCTTTATAATTCAGTGATAAAAATCGATAGTTGTAATTACGAGATTACTAAATAAGTAGGAAGTGTAAATTTTGTGACCATTGGGTCATTCATACAACAAATACGTATAGAGGTTGTTTTTAAAAAATATATATATACTTGGGTGTTAGAACGGTAGAAAAACAAATGATTTAAGCTAACCATGTGTACTGGATAATTGTTGATTATCAAATGTGTAAACGATTTTTATTTTAATTAACCAACTGCCTCACCAAAAGATTACGATAATATTGTAAACCATTGCTTCGACTCCTTGTGTTTCTCCATGTTTTGGTCAATATTAAGATAAATCCACATTGTAGACAAGATGCTGTCTCTATATATGTGTACACTTTGTCCGACAATTTTTGGCATCACGTGAAGGCATCATATGAGACGTCACAATAATAACGAAGCTTTATCTTGTTATAATTTACATCATTAACCAGCATCTATGGACCTATTAACACTAACGGGTTCAATATAAGGACATTAAGTAAGTGTAATTTATGAAATCAGAACACCAAACTTCGCATACATTACACGCGGCTAGAGTAGCTGTTAGCCGCTGAGCTAACCAACAACGTTAGAAGACAATTAGAGGCCCAGTAAAGTGTTAAATGTTGCCTTCAGGTTATAGCTCGGTTGTAAACCACTCCTCTGCTCAGGAAAATATCTGCAGATAAAGACTAAATGTGCGTGTCCAATCTCCCTTTTGTTTACTGTGATAGTAGCGAAGGGAAGGATTTGGTTCAGAGGAAATCAAAAACCTGGACATTGTATTCCCGAGTCAAAAGATACGAATTGAAGTAAAGAATTCAGGTTTTATTTATTTAGTGTGTGTTTGTCCATGACACCAATCAGCCTCCATAATGCTGGACTGAGTCTCAAATGTGTCTGTTAGTAAAGGGTCAGGAAGAGCTGAATTGCTCTTTGTCAGCTGATACTTGTATAATGCATTGTATTTTGCATCAGTAAACATATGTTTCAATATTATTTTAGTTCAGGGGCCACATACAACCTAATATCATCAAGTGGGCCGGATCAGTAAAATGAGAACATAATAACCAATGAATAATGTTTTATGGTGGAAAAAGTAAAATAACATTCTGAAAATGTGTATTTCCAGAAACCATTCTTTAAAAAATACACCTAACAAGAATATCCTGAAATTTCTTATGAAAAATAAGTGTTATTTCAACAATATCATGCCTCAGCTTATCATTTGCACACATGCATTACAATGTACAGATCACTGAGGATCTACAAAGGCACAGATAATTTAGTAACAGGTATAATATTGTCAAAACATGTTTCAGGTTGATCATATTTCTTCACACTTTTTATGAGAGGATAGTTTTTAAATGTCAAAATTTTCACATAACTCATTTATTTTTACTAAAACAAAGAAAACAGAATTTTGGAGTTTTCATTATTTATAGGTTGCTATGATAGTATTTTACTGGTGTGACCCACTTGAGATCAAATTGGTCTGTACGTGCCCCCTGAATTACAGTGATTTTGACCCTGATCCCTGATTGAAAGTGTTAAACTAGTACTGCTATTTCAAATAGCAGAACACTATTTTTACATTGTATTTGTGTAGATTTCAGAGCATTTCTTGAACAACACAGCATGATTACTTTTTTTGTTTTCTCAGCTTCTAAAAACCCTCAAAAGACTTGGAGAACTTCCAATGACGGTGGATATTCTTGTGGTAAGCATTTGTTGATTCATCATTTTCCTCACAAAGAAAACAAATTTGACAATAACTGTATGGTAGAAAATCTGTAGCAGATCTTTTACTTCACTAAACGCATAAATGCCTGACGCAGCAATGATTTATGGCAGTAATCAGCCTGAACATGTCTCTGACTGTTCATATCACCCACCTGAGATCAGCAACATGAGGCAACTTTAAATATGTAATGACTCTGAAGCTAAATGTCAGAGTGTCAGCAAAATTCATTAGTTCCACATACAGAGGTGTTAATGAATGTCACTTTTGGTACATGTGTGTGAAAATCCAAGATGGCTTAACATAGATGATCTCTCTTCTTTAGGAAACTGGAGTTGGAAAGGCTGTGAATTCTTTTAGGAAACATGAAATTGTGGGAGAAATCGCTAAAAGTCTTGTAGCCAAATGGAAGAAACTGGTTCCTCAGTCCACAGACAGGTATGTTCTATATGTAATATACATGCATTTGGAAAAAAGTCCACATGCAGTGCAAATGCAAATTGTAAAGGAACCCTGCTTTACAAAGGTATTTGTGTACCCATGCTTTTTTTTATTTGGCTGTTTTTATTTATTCATTCTTTTTCTTTTTTTTTCGTCACAGACCCAACAGTCACACCAAAGAGGCTCCGCGGTCACAAACACACTCTCAAGGACTCGAGGTAAGCAGAGGAAGCAGCCACAAACGTCATCGTGAGCCTTCACCCGAGGACGAGCCTTTGTATGAGGAAGAAGAGGAAGAAGAGGAGAGGAGATACCACACCAACTACTCCCCCTCCCCACCTCAACATGAGCATTACAGCCCCTCGCAGGGAGGAGGATACCAGTCTGAGGAGTATGAGAGTCCTGAGCCCAGCCCTCCTCCTCCTCCTCCTCCTCCACCTCCTCGAAAAGAAGCTCACCATGCTAAGCCTAACAAAGACGCCCGCAAAAACCATCACCACGGAAACCATAGTGAACGAAACAGGGACAGGGATGAGACACAGCGGCAATCTCAGATGAGTAGCGACAGAGGAGGAAGAGGAGCTGGGAAGGATGGGAGTGAAGGAAAGAAACAGAACGCAGACAGAGCACGGCAGCAGAGTCCGGTACAAAAAGCTGCCAAACACAGTAGGAAATCCAACACACATGACGTCAAAAGGGAAGACAAGAAGAAAGGAGAAGATGGTGAGTGTGTGCTTTTGAAAAGTACATGTGAACAAGTCATCACAAAAATCATCTGAATCACAAAAGTACGACAGAAACAAAAAACAAGAAATTATTAAAGTCAATAATTCATATAAGTTTACTGTGGCTTTTTCTTTTTGAATATAATGGATCTATAACAGCCTGAAGTTTTGGTCAAAGGCGCTGTCCTGTTAGTTTGATAGTTGTTACAAACTACAGTTATAACATTGCTTAAATCCACCCTTCCAACATAATCTCTGATGTGAGTTTTATCGTATTAAGGCAGAGTTCTCTTTTCCACTAGTTGTGAGATTTTACAATTCAATAAGCAGTTATTTGATGAATAGCTGCTTTCCGTCTTATCAACCTGAATATGTAAATGTGGCCACAACGGAGAGAAACATCCTGTAACAGATGAATTGCAGCCTCAGAAGCCATTTGCAGAAATGCACATCTGATGAAACCTGTCGACAGGAAACGACAAGCAAAATGGAACAAAGTGTAACTAAGGGATATTGTGAAAAGAAATGTCATGATGAAGTTCATCATCCTATTATCTCTGACGCTTTATATTATCCCACCTATTACACGGTTACTTTACTTTTGCTTGTGTTGATAGGGCGACCACGGGCCGTGAAGGAGTCATCACCCAAAGAGGATGAAGATTACTTTGAGGCTCCCACCATGTCCTTCGAGTCCTTCCTCACTTATGATGCACCAACATCTGTCAAAAAGAAAAAGAAACCATTGTCATCATCGTCATCATCATCACACAGTCGGCCGTCTCACTCTTCCTCATCAACGTCATCCTCCCATCATACCCGACCCCCGCAACCTGCGACCTCCTCATCCTCTTCTTCATCCTCCTCTTCTTCCAAAGCAAATAAAGCTAATGGGACCAAGAGGTCTCATTCGGGCTCCAGCTCAGCTTCAGCACCTGCCCCCGAAAAACGCAAGAAAGTAAGAAAAATCTATATTATCTCTTACAATTCTCCAAAGTCCCTTTTCCACCAACATTGCTAGGAACCTTTATTACCTGGATTTAATTACCTGGGTAAAATAATTCCTGGTAATCTGTGTGCTTTGTTTCCACCACACCTCAAAGTTCTGGGAAATTGCTTTGAATCACTGTCATTCATTTGGAGTTGTCGACTTTAAGTCCCACTAAATTTCTTTTGAACATATTCAACATATATTCTCTTTAGCATATTCGGATGGACAGAGAGATTATTGCTATGCACTTATAGGAGTGAGCTGTATATCTTCAGAAGAGTGACTTTAAACACTCAACAGAGTGAATTCGGCTAATGGACCTCATCGACCATCCACTTTGTGTAGCTTCTCTTCTTTTGTTCCATTTTCCAAATGATTAAAACACAAACAAAGTGAAACTTGTAGAAATGGAATGAAGCATACACATGATGCATACGTTATATCTGGGAGTCACTCTGTACTTTTGTCTTGGAATTGACCATTTTTACTACTCTTCCCCAGTCATTTTGACCACATTTAGTATCTAGAAAAAAAACCATGGCATTTCCATTAGATGGCACTAATCTCCCTCTCCCTTAAGCTTTGATGATCCTTGTTGCTACTTTTACACAAAGATCCCAGAAAAAAGGTGAGATATTGATCTCACCTTTTTTCCACCATTGACCGATTTCCACATCCAAAGGAGTAACAGATGTGATAAAGACTGGAGTTTTACACAGCGGACCTGCATTCTGGAATCAAAGGGGCAGGGACATAGAGTATAGTGTGATGTATTACTTACACGTCAGAAATTCTCCGACCAAACCGGCCCATCTTTCAACGTTCCACAATTGTTAGCATTGATAGAATCCTCTGCCCGAAGTGACAACAGCTTGTGGATCTCGGTGTCTCCTCAGTTTGACATTTTTCTGGTCATGTTGATATGTTTGTTTACTGTACATGGCCCGCGCTGATTTTTAAATCCCCCGTTGTGAGGTACGCACATGCAATACGGAATCAAAACCACACCTTGATTGCAGAACGAGAGCTGTTCCTTTTTAAATTGTGTTCCAGAATTATGATTCCACCTTTATCACAGTTCTGTTACTACCTCCAGAGGCATCACCATTTCATTTACACAGACACCGTTTCGGAATAAAGGCAAAATATTCCTGTAGCAGGAGTGCTGTTCTGCCTCCCAATTAAAATCATGTGATCTATAAGAAAAAGACAGATGTGACTGACTTAAACATTGTGGGTGAATACAAATGCAAAATGCTGCAAGTGTGTTCCACTAATCAGTGTTCTTAAATACACAGCCCCTCCCCTCAGGAATTGCGTGGAATTTGAAAAGTCCCCCCTCCCACACACACACACACACACACACACACACACACACACACACACACACACACACACACACACAAAGAACTATTTTAAGGGAAAATTTGGGTTTGAGGGAAAGCCTTTTTTTTAACCTGTGTAATTTCAGTGGAAACACTGAGGTTTTTCAAAATGTTGGTGTTAAAATTAATGTTCCAAGCAAACGTTCTGTGGTGGAAAAGGGGCTTAATTTACTTTCAAAACACCACATATTCTGGATTCATTTGTTCACTTTAGGAATCACTTTGTATAAATAGTTGTGTGATAAATCTACTTTTCAATGTTAGCAGGTGGTTGAGGCAGTTCCGATTCTCCCCGAAATTCCTCTACCAGCCATTCAGCCCAATTACAGACCCCTGCCCTCCATCGACGTTACGCCGCTGTCTCCTCAGAGACGGAAAGGTAAAGCAAAGCGCTAATTTGTCAACCGATTATCAAACTCCAGATGAAGTTGTCATCCAACTTCTTGTATTATTGTGCAAAATCGGAGCTAGCTCCTCTGGTCAGTGTCTTCATATTCATAACTGTCTTTAATTCAGTTCCTGTCTGCAACGATGAGGAGGATGCTGGCTTCACAGGGAAACGGTTCAACTCTAAGATGGTGGTTTACTCAGGATCAAAAACCGCCTATTTACCCAAGATGATGACTCTGTATGAGCAGTGCATCCGTGTCCTGCAGAACAACATAGATTGTGAGTAAAGATGCATTAAATACACAACAACAGTACTGTTCACAACAAAAATACACTGTTACATGCTGCTGTTCTGACTGTGACTCTTCTCTTCCAGCCATCGCTGAGGTGGGAGGCGTGCCCTTTGAGATTCTCGAACCAGTTTTGGAGCGTTGTACGCCAGAGCAGCTGTACCGCATCGAGCAGAGCAACCAGGTACACATGAGCTTATTACTATATTCTTAAATGTAACCAATAAAAATAGTCTCATCACGGTCTATTGATAATTATAAAAGGATAGAAAGAAGAAAACAGAGAAGGAAAAGAAAGCATATCTTCCTAATTTTTTGTTGTTTTTCCTCTTCTTTCAGTGGTTCACAGAGGAATCTGACGAGCTGTGGATGCGCCATTGCCAGCGGGACTTTAAGCGAGAGTCTCCTCAAGAGTACGAGTCGTGGAGGGAGATGTATCTGAGGCTGCACGACGAGCGCGAGGAGCGTCTGAAGATGCTCACTCAGAACATCACATCTGCACATGCCAACAAACCCAAAGGTACAACGTGGTTTTGCAGTTATAGACGGTACATTTACAGTCAGTGGGTTTACATGAAACTTAAAGTAAACAAATGATTGCATTTGTCCTACTCAACTGAAGGCTGAATTTCAATTTATTTGTTTTATTTTTTTACTTGTCTTGGTTTGACTGAACAACCCTAAAATGAAAGTTATTTAGTTTGAGCTAGTTTACAATTATTTTTAATTTAAAATTCAAAATTAATCCCTGGGTAGGCAGGGTATCAGTGAGCAGGAGATACGGGGCTATTAGTAAGTGCTGCCTACTTTTTCTCTTGTACATGTTTTTGTATTGTCAGTGATGTAATGTTTGTGTTGTCTTTCTTTTGGTAGGGCGGCAGGTCAAGATGGCATATGTGAATTCTGTAGCTAAGCCTCCACGTGACGTCCGCCGCCGGCAGGAGAAGTTCGGTACCACTAGCGGTTTATCCACCGCTGCTTCTCTGGCAGCTGCAGCGCCCATCAAGTGAGTACCATGTGACACCCACTGCATTTAATTATAGGGGCTTTTTATTAACAGATTTAGCAAAATGTTTTGAAATATGTTTATGCATCTACATTTCTGGAGCAAATTGTTTGCATTTTCTTATGGCTCCTACATGCAAAACAATAATGATCACCTCTTTTGAATAATATTTATTAATTGATAATAAAATAATCACTAGCTGCAGCCCAAGTAGGAATGGCTAATAAAGTCCATTCCTTGTGCATCATGTTGCAGGACGTTAATGGTTATTTTTCTTCTTCTTGTTTCTTGCAGAATAAGGCCAGTTAACCCAGATTACTCTGAATCCAGCCGCTCCTCTTCTTCCTCCCAAAACCCTTCTACCAGTTCATCTCGCCCCCCAGCACCGAGCGGAGGAGCAGCAGCGGCAGCAGCAGCTGCACGGGACAAGCCACAGGTCAAAAGTGAGTTGACTCTTGAAAGAATAATCCACACCTATGTGTAGATTTTATTTAACCTAAATGAAGTATATTATGTTTACAACTGTTACAATAACCATGATCTAATCACCATGTCCTTCCCTTTATTCCTTCATTCTGCAGAAATCGCCCCTATGATGGCCAAAACTATCAAAGCATTCAAGAACAGATTCTCCCGCCGATAGTGTGAAAGAGACTAAATGAATTTTATGAATTCCAACAACTGTGTTTTTAATTTATTCTGTTTTACTGGAGACCCCTGACTTCTGCACACACAGAAAAATCATTGCTTTTGTCCATTGACAACAGATGTGAGCCACTTGGTTGAAATGGATTTTGTTCTGTTTAATTTAAATGGTGACAACGGTTTTGGGGAAAGCACTGAAGTATTAAAATCATTATAAAAGGATCCGACATCCAATTTGGCAACTGATGTTCACATGAGCCAAAAGAAACATTCATACAACAAACACATAGTATTTTACTTTTATTTTCCAGCAGAGTATCTCTTCGTCTTCTGTGATGAGGGATTTCTTTTTAATATTACTCATTGGTTATTTTTCATAACCAAATGATACACTACACATGAAAAATGTTGCACACAGTTCTGTTGTCTTTTATTTACACATATGATGCACATCTGTTGCAACACCCAGACTACAACCGAAACGTCATCCGGCCAGTAAACGACTTTTTAGAAAAACATGGGTACATTTTAGATTTTTGGGCATAACGAAGCTCATGGAACAACATCAACACACTGTAGACTTTATCTTTAAACTTTTCTGTGCTTCAGAAAATGTTTTTTTCTGCTGTTGAATGTGTGTGTGTGTGTGTGCCCCTGTTATATTTGCTTCACTGTGACAAAAAGCTTGAGTGAGGACAGATGGAAATCCAAGAAGAGAAGAAGAAATAGAAAAAAGTCACGTAGATTCATTCTACAATGAAATAAGATGTATTTATTTTCACTGGGACCTGGCACCCCGCAAACTTGGGCCCTAAATGGAGTAGGTCAAAAATGTAATTTTATTAGATTTTAACAAATGTTATATGGTAATTTTTATTAAAATTGACATTTTGCCCTGAAATGTGTTCTTTGTGTTTTGTCAAAATGTTTCTACTGGAAAACTGGAAATATTAAATGGTGATGGACATAAAGATGATCCTTTTGAATATGTTCTTTATAAAATTATTATATATATCTGGTGATAATTATAAACAATTATAAATCTGTAAAAGTGACAAATCAAGTAGTGCAGGGGATTTTCACTTAATGGCATTCTGAGCTGAACTTTCCTGACACATGGATGTTTTGCGACAGTATAGACGTCTGTTGGTAAAACGTGAGAACCAATCAGCGGTAATGTTTGGCGTTTTACGTCTTCATTTTAGTGAAGTTGGAGTAGTGTTGTGCACTATCCTGTTGTCTGTTGTTTCCTTTCAAAATAAAACGACTATTGCTGCTTTACTGTTAATAAACACACAATTACTTTCATGTCATTGTATTTGGATGCAACTCTCCATACTTTCATTGTTTAAAAAGTAGAAAGAGATGCTAAAATCTAAACTATATGACATGAATAATATAAAAGGTCATAATTACAACAAATAATATGCAATATTATATGGGACCAAGTAAAGACCGGAGGTGCAGCTGCTGATGTTCAGGGAGACTGGGGGGAAAGGGTGCAGCCTCGATGAGGTCCAGGTACTTTCAAGTTCAGATGGTGTCTCAGGAAATCAAAATACAAGAGGATAAAGTTCACTGCATTAGTCGTAGGCCCGTTGACTGTGCTAAGGAACACCAAATGTCTTCACTTGATTAGTCGTTCAAAACCAATGAAACATTTTAGATCAGTGGATGCTTTTGTTCACCAGTAGCTGTTGATTTCATAACCCAGTTTTCACTCATTTCCTTATAATTACACTTGTCATAGATGAATGTTCACTCAGAACACATTATGACTGTATGTTTGATTGTATATTGGTTATATTTGCCCATCC
>JAPTYQ010000003.1:33358239-33373765 GCA_029814465.1 Ostorhinchus cyanosoma
ATTATTTAGAACGGTTTAAAACCGTTTTTGCACCCCCCCCCCCCCAAAAAAAAAGATATTAACAGTTAAGCGGGTCAAACTTATTTATTTATTATTTATTTATTAGCCTTTATTTAACCAGGAAAAGAATTACTGACAATGCTGAGAATAATTTGATGCAACATAACAAAGAAATCAGATAGAAATTCAGCTAAAATGTGTCCATCTGTCATTTTAATCATGATGCATTAAAACTCCTGTGAAATTCTCCCTAATGGTAACCCTATATCATCCAAATGACTATAATGTAAGCACTAAAACAGCAAAAATTAAGTAAACATAAGCAGTGAACTAACAAAGTGAATGGAGAAAAAAAAGGACTAAATTATTAAAACATAACCACTAAAGAAACAACATGAACAACAATCCACAACAATGTAAGGATCAAAATGCTTTCTGGTGTCATCAGGTGGGATCCTAGATCAACCTGACTGTTAGGGTGTTAGAATGTAAAATGTCGTGCAAATGCTACTCTCATCTGTATTAGAGATTTTGGAGAAGCTTGTGCAAATGTTTTTATTGGTTTGTAATTGCAGTGATATAAACAATAAGGATTAAAAGATGATGATGAATAGCCCATTCTCTTTGCTCAGGTTTATCGTTTCTGAACTGTGCACAAACCAAGAATGCTCAAATTGTTTTAATCTGGAAGGTGTTTTCCTCTTCTCTCTTGCTTTTTTTAGTTTGTGGAGAGTGACGCCGATGAAGAGCTACTGTTCAATGTGCCGTAAGTCTGAAAATCATCGTAATCATCATCAGGCTTTTTTTTTCTCCTGTAGACACACTGAATACTTTGGGAAAATGCTCATGTAAATCATAACCAACAGGCTTAGAGGTCTGATCTAAAGGTTTTGGAGAGTAACATGATCGTCAAGTGACTCAGATTCTCATTTTACAAACAAAACATAGCTGTTCTGGCTTTTTATTTCATTTTTGCTTTTCACAGCCCACTATTCATCACTAACACAACATCCATCTTGTGTTTCACCACTGCTGTGCTTTTTCTCTGTGTTTCAACCCGTTTTGTTAAATATCGTAATGTGAGGGAGTTATGTTTCCTTGTTTTCTTTCAGTTTTACAGGCAACGTGAAGCTAAAGGGCATCATCATATCTGGAGAAGATGACGAGTCTCATCCAGCTGAGATACGACTGTGAGTGTCTTTTTTTTTTTTTTTACAAGGTTTACAAACATCTGTTGTAAAAGATTGTTTTTAATTGCAGTAGAAACTGATTTAAGGAAAATTGCAGTGGGATCTTTTCATCAGAGAAAGGGTGATATGGTTAAATATTTTCTCACCAGCGTGTTGACCAATGGGGATCGAAGGGTTCTAAATGTGGTAGTTTTTATGCTGTTGTGTATTTGTGCACATTGTACCGCATTTATCCAGCAGTCACCGCCAAAGTGTTCTAGCCATAGCACCTTTATTATATGGCTATTGTATTCCAAAATTACTAATATCTCCCTAAATATTGGTCGTATGAACTTGCAGTTTTCACTAGTCTGTTCCTTGACCAAAGATACTTAATTAACAAACTGCAGCAGTCAGCTTTTTCCAAATGTTGTGTGAATCCCCCGACATACATACGCACACACATACACATACACACGCGCACACACACACACACACTTATATATATATATACACACACACACACACACACACACACACACACACACACACACACACAGGCCACTTGGCTTTTATAATATAGATGAGAAACATCGTCTTTCATCAGTTTCATTACAGATTAAAGGCAAATTTTTGGTCCTGACTAAAAGTTGTTTGTGGTTTTTAACTGCTGTTTAAAGATGCAACAAAACAGAAATGGTGTAAAACGCAGAACAAAACGGAAATGATTTTTTTATTTTAAAAAAGGATAAATAAATAAAATTAACAAGGTGAAAGGGAAAGAAAAGATGGAACCAAAACAAAAATTTAGCAAGACAAAAACAAAAAAAGATGCAACGAGACAGAAATGACATACAGTAGCAAGGTAAAAATGTAATAAAAGATATAAGAATACAGAAACTACAAAAACTGTAACAAGATGAAAATGCAAGAAAAGATGCAACAGATAGAAAATGACCGAAAAAAAAAAAAGAAACAAATCAAAAATGCAGAGACATACAAGAAGATAGAAACACCAAAAAACTGTCACAGGATTCAACCGGAATAAAAGTTGCAACAAAAAAGAAAAGACTTAAAAAAAAAAGTAAAAAGACAGTAATGACAGAGAAGACTCACAAATCTACAATATGAGACAACATGAGGATAAAACAAGGCATATGAAGACAAAAATACACCTGCAGTCCCTGAATCTGTAATTTAATGCTTATTCTTAATGACAACGAGCATGACCCACATCTGGGTTACTTGTAGTTTTACACTCTTTGCAACTTGATCAACACCAACAGCTGAACATTTCACAAATCTCGAATTGGAACCAGCAAAAGATAGAATAAAATGCCTTCTGTGATCACAGTAATGCTGAAATAAACTCTTATAGTCCTGGATTTTGCGGAAGTGCTTTTGGAAGAAGTGCATACTAAAATAAAAATAAAGCCAGATTCTTTATTTTTAATTTGGTAATGGTCTTTGATTCAATTGAAAGGCTCCAGGTCACATATGACAAACAGATAATAATGAAAATAACATTAATTATACAGGAATGACACGCAGTGAACCTGCACAGTCTTTTATCCCTCAGTGTTTTGTGATTGTGAGTGCTTCTGAACTGCCCTCGTGCCCTCTGTCATTAGTGCTGATATCAGTATCATGTTTTCATTCCAGGTACAAAAACATTCCCCACATGTCCTTCGACGACACAGGCAGAGAACCTGATCAAGCCTTCAGACTGAACCGAGACCCCAGAGCTGAACTGGAGTATCCGACAAAGTAAGAGGATACAGAGGCTGCATTTCTGCTGGCGCTGCTGAAAGCTGCAGACCACACCCACAGGAATACAATACATAGAACATCCTTATGTCCCTCATCGCACTCACAATGTGCATTACATAATCAATACAAGTGATCCTTTGTTGCTGCTCTCAACTTCATATCAATGTGACTTCATTAGTTACTTTGTCTTCATCATCTATAAACTGGAGCAGGGGTGTCAAACACTGAGATATTAACAGTCAAGGGTGTCAAACTCATTTCAGTTCAGGGGCCAAATACCGACCAATTTAATCTGCAGTGGGTCAGACCAGTACAATGCTATCATAATAACCTACAAATAATGACAACTCTAAGTTTTTTTCTTTGTTTTAGAGTAAAAAGGTCAAATTACATGAAGATATTTATATTTACAAACTATCCTTTCACAAAATAATGTGAATAATAATGTTTATTTGGATAAAGAGCAAGCATCATGAATTATGAACAAGCTGAAATGTCTTAAGATAAATAAGTGCAATTTTATCAATATTCTACCTGGTACTGAATGTTTTGTGCCTTTATATATCCACTGTGAATGCACATGTTTAAATGATATGATGAGGCATAATATTGCACTTATTTATCTTTTTTAAAAATTTAGGTTGTTCTTGTTGTTCAAGTTTTTTTTAAAGGATAGTTTATAACATTACATTTCATGTAAACTTATACTTTTTTCTCTTTGATAGGTAGAGAAAAGTTTGGAGTTGACTTCATTTACAGGATGTATTATTATTATTATTTTACTGGTCCGGCCCACTTGAGACCATATTGGTCTGTATGTGGCCCCTGAACTACAGGAAGCCAGGTTTAAGTTGATGTGGTTGCAGCTCTCAGGTTGAGGTGAATAAAATGCAGTGTAAGGTGCAGATGCTTCTCTGGCATGTGGTTAAACCTGAACTGAACTGTGTCTCATGTCTTAACCTCCAGGATCGCCCGTTTCTCAAATGTTGAGCACCTCTCCATTCACATCTCAAAGAACTTTGGAGCAGAAAGCACTCGTGTTTACTACATTGGTCTTAGAGGGGAATATTCAGAGGTGAGTCTGAATTAAAACTAGTCTCCCCGTGACATAAGATCACCCAGAGGGTAACTTTACCACCAAGGCTGTGAGTGATCGCTGTTTGAAGGAGAATCACTAAACATATGAGGCTCTGTAAATGTCAGTTTGAGTTTTTGTACTGGTTTTACCACCTTGCAAAATCCTGCCTAAAAATCAATGTCTGCATAGCCTCTTACACCTGGCTTTTGTGTCTGTTGCCATGGTAATGCTGCGTAATGCTTGTACCAATATAGACGCGCTATTCATCCACATAACCACAAGAACATTAGCTAAAACCTCAACAAAACCAGTTTTCAGAAAACAGACCACAATCCAGACGTGCACTTAAATGGGCAAATTTCTAAACCAAGCCAACAGTCTGAGACCATGTCATGAATGATTTAACAAAACAAACCAAACCAATGCTACAAACTTTGCAGCGCTAAGCTAACTCTAAACAAATCCAACAGTGCAAGTAATATTTCTCTACTACTAAAACTCACTAAATGAGACAAAGAAGAGCAAAATTAAGGTCACATTATGAAGTAATGATTACGAATGTTGTCATAACTTTGCTGTTTTTATGATCATAATTTGGTTTTATATTAGTGAATCTTCTGCTATCTGCTAATCCATTGTTTTGTGTTAAATTGAAATGATTCTGCTTAGAAACAAGAAGTCCAGGGCTTAATCGGTTGCATTGTATTGAGAATATTTACACAAATTTTCCAAATACTACCACTTTGGTTTATAGAAGCTGTGTTTACCCTGAAAGTTATGTTTTTATTACTGTACGTACGTCACATATATCCTGATTAGATCTTATTTCAGAGACTGAGAAATGCATTTGGGGTCATAAGAACTTTACTAATCCGGCAAACCTAATATTGGTCTAAGACTTTTACTCTAAGTCATAGGTATGAACATTTTCACATCCAACCTGCCTTTTCCTTGTGTCTTTTAAGGCTCACAGACATGAAGTGACGATCTGTAACTACGAGGCAGCAGCGAACCCTGCAGATCACAAAGTGGAGAGCATCATCCCACAAACCAACTTCATTTCTTGAAAGCCCCACAGAAACTGAAGAAGGAGGAGGAAGAGGAGTTGGATGAGGAGAGGCTTTTGTGGCATCTGCTGACTGCCACTGACACAGGTCAAAGAGTCAAGGATGTGTTCAACGCTGCGTATGTGCAGGTTGGTCAAGCTCGACTGGAACTGAGCACTGAAATCTGAAGAGCAGAGGGCTTCAGATCTGTGTGGACATGCAATAAACCCTGAAGGCTTGGAAGATGTTGGCAAAACGCTTAATAAATGCATGAAATACCGGGCGCTCGGATAAAGTGTGCTGTTCTCAGATTAATGTGTAGAATCTGATTCATGTCCAAACATATTCACTACTTCAGTAAAGTGGCACCTACTCTGTAATAAAACACAGAGTTGAAAATGACTCACTGAGTGAATTTAAAGCCTCCAGTTATTGTGTTTCTCTTTGGATTCATAATCAGATTTTATTTGTGAGGAAATGAAACAGTGAAATTATACTTTTATGTATTTGCATACACATAGCTGTTCCGTAATGAAACATGGACAATGGAACAAAAGAGCATATAAACGGAAAAATGAAATCAAATCTGATATCTCACACGTTTTCTTAAAACTTAGTACTTCTTTGTGCTTGTGCTTGCTGTTGTGCTTGTTATGGAATGGATATATATATTCTGTGAAAAATAAAGTCTTTTCTTTCATTAATGTGCAAAAAGGAAAAACATTACAGTAATGAAATAAAAGGAATGAAAAATTGTAAGACTAATATAAAAAAAAGATTTTTAAATCCCAAAATATTGCCAACAATTACATTTAGAATGTAAATGAGTTTTTGCAGAAAAATAATCCTCATAGAACATGGATTAATGTAGAAATAAGTGTAAGCAATATAATATTCATATGAATATAACAATTCAACATGCAGCTGAATAATTATATCAATATTGCCAACCAGCATTTTATCAACAAAAGAAAAACTAAGCTATTTTTGATTGTTTTTACAAATATATCCGAGGTAAGAGTTATGATCAGGTTCCATGTGCTTTTATTCATGCACTATGTTGAAGTACAAATTTAAGGCACTTAGGGTTTAATTGAGTATTTCCATTTTGTATAACTGCATTTCCTCACTACATCTCGGGGGCAAATATTGTACTTTCCACACTAAAATGTTTCACTTACTTATAATTTTCCATCCCTTTCCTATGCAGTGAAAACCATGAATCTTCAAGTGTGATGATTGCAAATGTAATAAGCCAAAGATGAAGTTTTACTTCATGAATTGAGTTCTCACTCTTATGTTAAATACAAAATTTTTGCCTCCTTGAATGAAAACAGGTCTTGGATACATATATCTCATAGGACAGCGATGCTACAAACATATGATGGTTTACTAGAGTATGATACATGGCTGCAGATCCATCAACTTGTTAACTGTGTAAAAGTTCAATCTTAAACAGTAGTAAAATGCAACACATTCATGCAGCAGTACTATTAAAAAAAAAGTCAGATATGGTAGTAAAACACCGACAGGCACCATTTACTGCACAATAACTATTTTTACGTTACACTAAATACAATACTAATGGATAAATGATAATACATAATAATAATAATGATAACAATACTGATATACTTGATTTTCTCAGTTATTTTTTTTATATTTAAAAACTTAAAATTATCCATATGTCTGTGCATTTTATCATTTGCCCGCGTCATCATTCCTCTTAGTAGTTATTCTCTGTTCAACTGGACTGGTTAAACTCTTTTCAGTCCAGTTGAACCGAAAATAACAGCCAAGGAAAAAAATAATATCCATATCATAACGAGGCGTGGTTATGTTCTGGCGTCATTGTCACTAGGCCACACCCCCTGCGTGTGTACGGACGGTACAACGGAAGTTCCGCTCCGTCGTGAACTGGGGCAGAAAACGGTGAGTGTATGAATTTGTGTTAGTGGGCCGCGGGTGGGATTTTTTTACCATTTTACACTGGTCCAAAGGAAGTGCAATGCGGCATTTAAGTGTTAAGGGAGTCAGCTAAAGAAACACGTCGGGTTTGGTGCTTGTATTTGTCTGCTAGCGTTAGCCTAAGGCGGACAGGGACAGGGAGACACCGGCAGAAACAATGACCGTTAATCTGTGTGTGCAACGTTAGCTAGCAGCAGTAGCAACAGTCCTTACCTAGCCCGGTCATTGTGTAGATATCTACGCTAAACCGGGATTAAACCGGGTGTTACTGCGATGGGAATCTATTAAGAAGCAGAGGCTCCGCGCTGCTGAATACCATCACTAGCCCCGATGAGGATGATGATGGTGGTGCTTGCTAAGCTCAAACCATTCATTGTCTTCCTCATCTTCGACACCACCTCCGCCCTCGAGCTCTGGTTTACCCACCGATATGTCATTTAATCGGCTAATATCACCCCTCTGCTTTCAGTTTGCTCTTTAAGCTGCTGTTGGCTTGTACAGTAGTTAGCAAGCCGAGCTGTTCACCTCTGTCAGCAGGAGGGGGAGCGAGGTTAGCTGCGGGTGGACGGCAGGAGGAAGAGGAGGGAGGAGGATGCCTGTCACTCAGTGCCGCATATGATCCAGTTGTTTGCCAGCCATCCGTGGCCATTGAGCTGGTATATCGGCTTCAGCCTCCATCACGCCTTTGGTTTTTTGTTAGATCTAAGTGGAGTCACGCAGGACGGACACTCGTGATGTAACTTAACTTGGCTGCTATATTTGCCTTTTCTGTCCGTCTCTGTTTATTTGGGACACCTAAAACTTTCATCCCCGGGATTTATGTTTTTGTCCTCAAGCTCAAGTTAAATAATTTGCTTATTTACACCAAATTACATTATTAAGAATCATTAAGTTAACCTTTCACATGTTCTTAGTTAATTTATAGAGTGTTGTGTAATAGTGTGTTTTAAGGGTGTGGCAAAGTGTCAGTATGGGACTATATTGTACTTCTGTAATTGTCAGATATTGGCATTTTTATTAAAACATTCTCCCTGTTAATTAGATTTACTCTATTAGTTATCACATGATGTGAAACCAATACCCCAGTCCATTGTTACATACTTCCTTTTTGCTATTTTAGGGGTACTTCTTTATGTATTAAGTTTTACAGAATCAAGTATTGATATTTTGCCCCCCTGATGTTTTAATGATGATGATGTTTTCCTTCCTCTTTTCAGTGGCAGTGGCTGGTATTTTTTAAACTTTATTTTTCACTACATTTACTGTTTCAACTAGATGCTGACAAACAACAGATCAGAATGGGTGAAATAATAATGACAGATTAGGGGCTGGAAAACCTGCTGGATCATTAACAGACAAATTTTACCCCACCCCTAAATAAATAAACAGATAAATGTGGATCACTGAAGATCAATCACACAGTATTTTATCAGTAAAGATCAGTATATTAAAATTTTTTGAGCCATTATCCATCTTCAAAATAAGAAAATCCACGTTGAAAGTGAAATATTTGCCATTGGTAGACCTACAGTCTTACTGACATTGATTATCTCTAGTTTCCAACAACGTAGTCTTACAAACACCTTACAAATGGAGACAAACAAATGCCTTTCTTTCTCAATTGAGTTTCATTTATGTGATGCCAAATCTCTAACAGTGTAAAGAGAAATCTAACATCCTTTGCACAAGCCTTTGGTAACATAAGGGAGGAAATATTTCCCTTTGATGGTAAGAAACCTCAGATAGAACCAGACTCAAGGTGGGTGACCATCTGTTTCACCCAGTTAGGGTTTTTTGTGTGATGAATTACTGAAATGATGAGCTGGTTCAATTATGAAGCTTGGGAGATTCATTTAGAGCAGGAAGATATAATTAATCTCAAATTCTTATGAAGTGATTGTTAAAATGATTTGTATTTTACCAGTTTTAACCTCTTATGATGCTTTTTTTTAAAGGAAATTACTCATCAAAACAACTGCTTTATTACTGGCATTTTAATCTCTAAATGAACAGTTGCTTAGTTGACATAATTAGCAGGTTAATCAGTGATGATGCTAATCGTTAGTTGCCGCTGATGTGTATGTGTATTTTCTCCTACTGTTGGGTAGCAACTACTGGCAAAGGGCCACTGAAAACCTTGAAAATGTAAATGAGTTTTTGCTGCATTCATTCAGCAGGTACACGTGCAAATTTAAGCTGCAGCACAGGCGAGCTTGAAATGCAAACGGGAGCAAACCATGTTTTCAGTTGTGTTTTTTAGCCCAACCTGAATTGAACTAGACGCTTGTACACAGTGTGACACTATTTATAACCACTGGCCTCCTCCAAAAGCAGAGCGAGCCATTGTTTCTTAGAGAAAGCACTGAAAACCCACATGGTGCTTTGTGCTGGTACTCTAGGTTATAGATCGACTCAACAATAACAGGTGAAAGAAAAGGGTTTAAGAGATAAATCACACGTTTACTTTTACCACTTTTAGAACCTGTCCTACTTATTCAAACAGATTGTCCAATGTTCCTTCTGTCTTGGCTTATTGTTAATTTTTTTCACTCTCACACCGTCTGCTTTTAGTCAAAGGCAGCATTCATCTCTTTATTACCTTTTCATGTTAATTTAAAATCACCTCGTCTGAGAATTTCAGCTCTGACCAGATCAGACTTTGGTGACAATAAATGTACATTTGAAGTGATTTTGGTTTAATATTTTAATGGCACCATTTGCCTAAATGGACAAATAAAGCTCCAGTTTGTAGCATAGATTTGAGTATTGCATAAGGATAATCATTAGTTTTTCTAAGATATAACTTTCCCACTGATGTGTAAAACACAGAGGGGGCTAAAACAAAAAGGCTCCCAGTCCTCAAAGATCCTCTTAGAATAAAAAATATTTATTCTCCATTGGAAACAGGAACAACTAATGAAACAAGTTAAAAACTTTATTTTAGTTCAGCAGAACATTTTTTCACTCAGATGGACTGGAGAGTCTTGGAGGCTGCTGAAAATATCTTTAGAGCTGCACTGAGTCTTTTGGGTTTTCGAGTTGAACTTAATATGTTGGACTAAAAAGAATCTGAGTTTTAGGGCTGCAAAATAGGTTGTCATTATTGATTGTATCTATTATTTTGAGGGTGAAATGTATTAAAATAGGGATTTCAAACAATGTTACATTTCACAAGTTCATGGAAAATGTTTATTTACCCATTGATTCAAAAACCCACAGCTACTCAATTTACAAGATAAGACAATGAAAAATATGAAATCTGTATATTTCAAACTGCAAAATCTGGGTATTTCTGCTTGGAAAGTGACAAAAATCATGTCCGAAATAGATTTGTATGCCTTTTTTTCACTTAACCAATGTAATCTGGTACTTAAACCATCAAATATTTGCAGACTTCTACAAGAGTTTCCATATACTTACTGCCCAGGATTACTCGGCCATTAGTCATTTATCAAAGGTCAGGATGCAGCTCTATTCACCTTCCCCTTCCGTGTATTTTAGCTTTTAACATGACCTTCAGATGATGATTTGTCACCTGCTAAAGATAAACAAACAGGTCATGAGCAGCTCAGCCGTAACAGAGGTGGTATTTTAACACCCGCAGAGTAAAATCCCTCAGAGTTTACACATTAACCTTCCAGACATTTCCCCGTCTCCTCATCGCCTATTTACCAATCAGACGGCGTGCCATCCGATCCGCCCGTCCCATCGCTCCTCGTCCTGTCCTACAAGTTAAAGGGCATTAATGAGTGAATGCTTTTACTGCAGGTCTTTACTGTAAAATCACAACCTGATCCCTTATCGGCAGCTGACTCAGTCCGCAGCTCAACAGACATCTGCGGCGGGTTTACAGAAAGCAGCCAAAGCAGAGTGGGAGTGTGTTTCATTTAGTTAATGACTCTCACTGCTTACTGACTGCAGAGACCTACAATCACAAACAACATACACCTGCTTTTAGATTCAGCTGTGGTGTCATTTACTGTAGTATTACTACACTATATCAAAGCCAGGTGGATGTCTTGAAAGTATTTTCTGTGCAAAGTATCAAAGTAAGGATGCTAAAAAATGCCATTTTTTTTATTACTGTTATGTTTTTGTTGCGTATGAGAATCTGATATTTTCCCATCTTGAAATATTTGTAAGAGGACAGCGATTACTACTACTCATCTGTAATAGCCTAACTCTCAATGAGGACATACCAATTGTAATTTCTACACTGGCATGGATTTTTAGTGATGTTCAGCAGTTATAAAACTGTATGTTCAAGAAAAAGCTGCTTGCTATGGACTTTTCTTCCATTAACTAATTGACAAACTGTTTAATTCACGTAGCTGTAAAAGTAACTAGGCCCATAACTACGACTGTCCGAACTCTGTGCAGTGAAATTGCAACATTTTCATGAAAAGCAGAAGTATGTAGTAAAATAAATAGTTGTTTGTACTAGGGCTGCACAATATATCGAAAAAATATTATCGTAATAACGGTGTGTGCAATATTCATATTGCAAAACGTGCAATAAGTTTTTTTTTTTTCATTAACTTTCTGTTTTACACACCATGGGGTACCAGAGTGGTTTTCGCTTCCACTCTAACATACTAGTTTTTCTAGCAAAAACACTGAAGTACCGTAATGCTACAGCTTATGGTCGATTGCAAGTTTACATGTTATTTATCTTGAAAAGATGTGAATATTTTCAGAGCACAACTTTGGGCACGGCCCGAACACTTATACTTAAAGTGTTTATTTTTATATGCAGTTTTTACCAAACCAGGCAAGCAATGGAATAGTGTTTAGTTGAAGCTCTTACATGGTGGTACTGTGGCACTTTTTTTAAATTATGAAATACATCCATGTCATTTCCACATTGTTATATGTGAATAAGATGACAAAATATTTGACTGTTTGTGTCTGAAGGTTTATGGTCGCAGCATCACCAGGTTCTTGGACAGAACTGTGTAATTAACTATAGAAGTATTTTGTCTTGAATTTAAGGCTGTCAAAATGAATGCATTAACATGGATTAATCCATCAGAATGATTAATCTGATTAAAAATTTTAACGCAGTTAACCCATCTGCAGCACAGAATGACTCTGAACGTCTCTGCCAATGCATTTTGGGCAATTTGTCCAGTAGAGTTAACGTCACACATGAACAGATGGGCAGTTGATCTGGTAGTGACAGCCAGCAGAACCAACCCATAAAGATGGAACAGCATGTTTGCCCTCTGGATGGAAATATGAGGACAAAAAACCAAGATGGAACAGTCAACCCACTTAAAGAATTAGACACTCTTCAGAAAAGAGTTTTCTTTTCACTGAAGCACTTCCAACTTAGAATATCGCATTAACGTAAAGCATACGTTAGTCAGGGATTCTGCTAGCACTTTGACTAACTCGTTGCCCAACTTGTGACAAATAACTTAAGTGCATATATATTCCCTTCTTTCCTGAGTCTGTTTGTTCATGCAAAAGGAATACGATTAATATAGATTAAAAATGAATATTTAGTAGTGATTAATCAAAATTAATCCACTGCAACACTGTGATTATTCAGATTAAAATTTTTAATCATTTTAGGGCCTTACTTAAATTATGAATAACTGAATATACAAATAATTGACTAATTTTAACATTCTTAAGGAACATATTTCTTTAGGTGAATGAGAAATATCTCAATATTATAATGCTGTGCACCCATATTACAAGTTTTGCCAATATCATGCAGCCCTAATATGTACCTAAAGGGAACACGGCAAATGTTCCTTTCCACCATTGAACTGAGTGTGGTAGAGGTTATTAAAAACAAAGTGCCTCAGATATGGTATGCCAGGGAAAAGCCAAATGATATGAGTTAAGAGGAGTTGCAAAATGTTAGTACAGATAACACACAGTTTGACAAGATTTTAGTAAATACAGATGATCATTGGGGTGGATTTTCCTTGTTGATGTAGAATTCAGAGAATAAATCAAGTCTCTTTGTCTTAAATGTAACATAATCAAGACTCCACAACCCAGGGCTCTTTCATTTCCAGACAAGGGAAGTGGCCGATGATGGTCTGTTTTTAGTAATAAAGGCTGCACTTGTTCGACATGATTAACATATCAAAAAGTTGCTCCATATGAGTAGCATGAAGGATCATATCTGCCAATAGAACCTCAAAGAGAAGAAATGAAACAATTGGTAAAGTCAGCCTCGTGAGATAAATTTGTTTGGCTTTAAAGAACTTGACAGTGAATTTTATAAGCCTTCAATCTGTGCTGAATTAGACTGACCTTTGCTTTTCTGTCCTCTGTCCTGTCTTCAGCATCTCTTAACATTGTATGTGTGGAAACAACATGTCTGTGCCGTTGCTCTCCGATGCTGTGACGGTGTCCGGGACGGAGAAGGAGACTGCACTGGTGAGTTGAACCACCAAACCTTGCACTTTTACTGTTAATGAGGCTTGTTTAATGCCTCATTAATTGGCCAACCAATAAATCTGACAACCACTTACTACTACCAATATGCCTCCACACCAATTTATTTTGGAAGCAGAGAATTCCAAAGACAGGACCAGTGCCTTTCCTGGACTGGGACTTTGCATTTTGGGTGTAATATCCCTTTGGCTTCAATATCAGCATCTCATCTTAAAATCTTAAATCAGCCTGTGCTGATTATGTAGTTCTAGTCATCCATTTTGGTCATTTAGTTGACAGTTATTTGGACCAATTGCTTAATGAACATTTAAAGGTTTATTTCACCCTATTGCACAGAAAAATGAACAGTACTTTTTTGATACTGAATTCTAAAACTGTATTTAATATTTGCTCAGTGGTAAATCTTCTCTGTGAGCTGAGAGTTTCTCATTTACATGAAAAATTGTACATTATAATGTTGTAGTTCTGAGGAAAAGGTTGTTGGGCCCAAGAAATAATTTATTAAAACTTACATTTTTGAAATGAATCAAAATTAAAGTTCTCTTGTTCCAGTTTGTTAAACGTGAATATTTCTGATCTCCTTTTTTCTCTGTGACAGTAAACAGAATACCATTGGGAAACCCTTCAAAATTTTTAATGAAACTTTCTTTTCTGACACTGTACTTAAAAGCTATTTCAGTAACAGCATATTTTCCTTTATGGTTTCCAAGATTTCTGTTTTAAATCGTTGGTTGCAGCTCTACTGTCATTCATCATAATGTATATATTTAACTTTATTATTCTGTAGGGAGATTTGTCCTGCACAGAAAAGGAACTCCAAATGACTCCAAATTAACAAGAAACTGACAATAACTAATAAGAAAACAATACAAAACAACTAACTGTACATGCCATTGCTCAAACACAAATCTAAAGCTAAATCTAATCAATAATTAACTTATATATGGTTATAATTAAAGGTTCAGTATATTGGATTTTCAACAGAATAAATCAGACTTTATTATAGGTTCAAATCTATGTCTAATTTATTGAATCAAAGGACCAATTAATGGTGGCACATCTGATTTTGTGTTGCTGACCAGTAGGTAAAGAAATCATTCTCCATATGGGGATGATTCCTGCGGCCTATTTACCTATTTCCTGTTCCTAATACAGACACACACCTGTAGCCGAGTGTTCAACAGTGAGCTGACACATTGCTGGGTCCAGTTGTAATAATTATGCGGGTCTTTTGTCGAGCTTTTGTCGGGTACAGTGCAGAGATTTGTTAAACACCATGATCAAAGCAGCTCTAGCTCTGAACCTCATATCAAACCCTTACATGGAAGAGTTTTTTGATCACTGGGAAGACAGCTGAATCTTTGATTTGAAGCCAACTACAGGAGTATTGCCAGCTTTTAAAAAATCGTATTTCCTTTAATGGTTTCTCTGCACGAGTAGTGTTTGTGGAAAGGAGCAATGGGATTTTTTTTTTCCAGAACAGGAAATCGGCACAGTGTTTTGTTCTGTTTTGGAGTAAATACACAGTACATTGTGTCCATGAGACATAAAACGTGACAAACTGGCTCTTCAGTTGAAAGTGCTGCATTTGTTTTCCTCTTGTAAAGTTCAAGATGCAAATTAAGTGAATTTACATCACAGGGAGGTCACATGTTGATCGCTTCTTAAGAATCTGTTATGACCAGTCACTGATAAATAGCCTACATCTTGATGTCTTTGGATTTAGAGGCAAACATTAAGAAACCCCAAGATGCTGTGATCACAGCATTTATGAAACTACTGCAGATAAAGCTTTGTCTCTTTATGCTTCAAAACTGTAAAACTGTGTAACAGCAGACATTAGACACAAAACACCAGTACACTGTTAAAACATTTTACAAACTCTGCTTTTTAGTGTAGCTTTTAACTTTCTCTTTTTGTTTTTTGTGCTACAGTAATATTTTTACATTATGCCTGTTTGAAATTAAATGAAAACAATTTGTTTTTTTATATGAATTGTATTTTATACATACATACATACATACATACATACATACATACATACATACATACATACATACATACATACATACATACAT
>JAPTYQ010000003.1:33376492-33410795 GCA_029814465.1 Ostorhinchus cyanosoma
GTTGTTTGAAAACTGTTTGGAAATGTTTTTTAAAATGGTGTAATAGGTTTCTGATAAGTAGTGTCTTAGAGCCAAAATGATACAAAAATGCAGACTTTCTATCCATCACATACAGCCTGAGAATCCAAGAACCAGAGGAAACTAGAGGAAAAGTTATTTAAATCACTTGCATTTTATTAGAGATGACAAAATTGTGATTCATATTGTGGCCTATGATTTACCTTAAAACAATCTAATATGATGTTGTTGTCCGATTCCCCAGACCTACCTATATATACAATGATTGCTTTGTAAGATAACTGTTTCTGCTATGTTGCACATGTTGCAATAAATGAATGAAACTTTGTCATTTGGCATGTCATGAAAACATATCAATAAAGATTACTGTGATAACTCTCCAAGAGCTGTAAAACCTTGCTTCAAAGAATTCTTAATCTCTGTTCATGTTTTTGTCTTGAATGAGACTGAA
The DNA here is from genome assembly GCA_029814465.1 of Ostorhinchus cyanosoma. NCBI lineage: Eukaryota > Metazoa > Chordata > Actinopteri > Kurtiformes > Apogonidae > Ostorhinchus > Ostorhinchus cyanosoma. Next base: position 33,376,962 of record JAPTYQ010000003.1, read on the forward strand.
TTTCTCACCTAGGCCCCAGGAGGCAGATGCTAGTGGTGAACACAGCTGTTGTCCATTAATAAACAAGTCAATCAAAAAAATTAGTAAGTCTGAAAAACCAGATTAATCATTTTAGTGTTTTTTCTGAAAGTAGGCCAGTTGCAGCTTGTCATGTCATGTGATCATCTGCACAGTACAGAACTGCAACACTGAACATTTGGATGTGATGTTCTGCATTTCAGTCATTTTTCTGAAATTACATTAGTAACAAAGAACTGCTTTCTCTGTCTTTCTGTCAGGGATGGGTGGTCACATTCTCTGACGGAGCTCCAGCTGCCTTACGTCAAGTACATCTGCCCCAGCGCGTAAGTCTTTTGTCTGATCTGGCACATTTAATGTCTCCAGGCCCATCAGTTGTTATCTGCGTAGAAGACTAACATCTTTTTCTGTGCACAATACCATTGAAACACATCAGAATATCAACCCTTTAACAAGTCACCTCTTTTCTCTGGAAACAAGTTGACCCTCAAAATGTAGAAACAGCTTGTAACTGCAATTGTTTCAGCTGCCCTGTCAGCTACAGTGATTAAATCACTGCGACATTTAGCTGCTGGTGTCCAACAGTGACTGTCATGTTCTTCTTTCCCTCCTATAGGCCTCCTATCCCTGTCACTCTCAACATGAAGATAACGATGCCTGCATGGTGAGTTGGCGTGATGAAAGAAACGGCGTGTTAGCTCAACACTGCATGCCATTGTTTCCCTGGAAACCACAATAGGCTCTCATGATGCCATTGACAATTGTCTGATTGTATCTATTGATTTCCTTAAATGCTTGCCTTTGTGTGTGTGTGTGTGTGTGTGTGTGTGTGTGTGCAGGTTTGACCTCATGGGTCTCAACCCCGAGGCCACAGAGGACGAATCTGGAATCAAGAAGGCAGCAGAGGACAGTGAGTTCAATAAAGAGATGCTTATTCTATTTAGAACGTATCTTTATATTATTGAATTTGCAGGCCATCAGCAGATGAAATTTTGGTTTATTTAATAGGGATCACACACAAAAAAACATCAGTCTCATAAAAGAAAAGATGCATTATACCAGAATTAGTTGCTTGTTTCCACCTGCAGTTCTTGGGCAGGCGGACATAAATAATTATGAAAGATGAAATTTTGATTCAGAACATATTCTTTGGTTTTTTTCTCCCATTGCTTCTGTTAAACATGAACCACTTGAACAGCGGTTCTTAAAGGTTTTATACCACATATAATATCAGCTCTCCAACTGTCACTATGAGGGGTTTTCCTGGGTCATAACGAGGTAATGGTGCTTAATCAAATACCCTTTACAACTGACATATTTTTGGAGCAATAGAAGAAAAATGACAATAATCAATGAACAATGTTACTTCAGCAAACAAACAAACCCTTACCCAATGATAAGTTCTAGGTACAGTGTGTGTATTCTAGGTAAAATACAGAGACAGAAAATTAGTTCATCTTTAACTTCATCTACTAAATTAGAAATGAATGAGAAAGTTACTGTCATCGTATATTTACTGGTTGTCTTACCTCACTATTTTCAGTTTACACAGACAGTACAACAGCCAACTGTAAAGTAAAAAAAATGTACACCAGTGAAGTAACATTTGTATTTGATAAAGATCTAATTATTTATATCAAAATATTATATCATAAGTATATATCATAAATAGCACAAAAGTCACATACTTAAGATATTCAATGACATCCCTTTTGTGCACCTGATCACACCATTGCTTGTTTTAGTTTTGTAAGAACAGCAGATGGCCACCTTAACACTATGCAGGAAATGTTTTGACTGTTATGACATATATTAAAACACAGTGGGCTCTTCATCTGTCTGGATCTAAATTTGATGTAACTAGACATGGTTCTTGACTGTTTTGTGCCCTTCGCTGATAGCAGGTGCTATGACTACTGAAGGACCTTTAGCGCATGTACTCAAATTGCTGTTGTCCAGTTTCTACACGGTTGGAACCACAGTGGTTTTGTACTGTTTAACTCTCTGTTTACTGTCTGTCTTCAAACAAAGCCAGCAAATTTCAAAATTGTATACATACAAGCTATAATGTTAGATATTTGTTAAATATCCAAAGGAAAGAAGCTGTTTTTCTTTTGGATACATGACTTGTGTGGAGATCTTTTGACTTTTATTAGAGATATGACAGGAAACAGACTTGCATCTGGTCCTTTGGCTCAGATTTAACCCAGTTATGTTGCAAAACTCTAAGCATTAGACTAGGGGACAATCACAGCTCACAACTGGCACCTGAGACTTAACATGCACTTAACTGGAGGAGGAGTAGATGGATTTCTGCAGTAAGCTGATTATATTTTATTTTTGTATCTTTTTTTTCTCAGTATGAGACACTAGTGAAATAACCAAGTAAACAACAAACCAGAAAAAGGGGACAGAAAATAACAGTCGTCTGTAATTCCAGCTCTTGAAATACACACAACAATCAAAAAGAAAATGAAGAGAAATAATGATCATTGTGTTTATAAATAAACCAAGATAATGATGGAAAAGTAGAAATGGCACATAACATTCATCCACTCACACCTTCAGAGTCATTTTATTCACAGGTTCTTCCTTCACCTATCCCATAAACCAGAAACACTAACACCTAAACATAACATGCATGCACTTGAAAACCCTCAGCCTTCAGTTCACACCAAAGTTTGTGCACATAAAGACGGACAACGAACTGATGATAGTGCTGTGCGGTGAGGGTCAGAAGTACACAACACAGATTATCAAAATAAAATTTCATTCACATATTGCAGTTGAGAAAAATGTAGAAGATCTTCGAACTTAAAAATGTAACTTGTGCATAGACAATAATGACAGAAAGCTGTAGAAATAATTATTAGACAGCAGTAATTTTCTGCGAAAATTTAATATAACAGTTCCTCGATCTGAACTTTAATTGTTCTGTCCTTGGAATATACATTTTTTTAGACCATTCTAGACTACAGAATTTTTGTTGGTTGTCAATGAAAAAATTTGTCTTGCAGTATTTTGTTTTTTCACCAGAAATGTATTGTATATATTTTGAAAGATATCCTTCCTACTCAACATATTCTTTTTTCTCCAGTCAAGGCCATAATTGAACATGAGATCAAAAACGGGTTTCCCCCACACCGTATCATGCTTGGTGGCTTCTCTCAGGTAACACAGCAACATGTTTTCATATCAACGTGAGCCATTTTTGCAACTGAGTGCAAATGCTAGCTAATGAAAAAGCTCTGAGCCTGTTCTCCGTTCGTCCTTCTTTAGGGTGGGGCCTTGTCCTTGTATACCGCCTTGACCTGCCAGCACCAGTTGGCTGGTGTTGTGGCCCTCAGTTGCTGGTTACCACTTCACCGGAGTTTCCCTGAGGTATGTTTAGGTTCATGGATAGACACACACAGACTTAAAGGAATCATGGTGTTCATTTTTCGTCTTATAATAATTTTGGCTGTGTTCACACATGTGGCATGAAATTTTGGCAAAATTGGGTATTTTCATTTAATCTTGTTACTTCCCGATCAGCCCCTGCAGCAAATCTAAAATATACAATGTACAAACTGTTCAGTGCAAAAAATCTGTCATTGAAACCCATTCAAACTGCAGTTTTTGATCGCACTTCCAATAAATAATTCATGTGTTGTATATCTGTCCATCTGGGCTTTTGTCTTGGAATCAATCATTTTTGCTACTCTCTCCCAGATTTTGACCATATTTAGTATATGGAGAAAAAACCCTGGTATTTCCACTAGATGGCACTGATCTCCCTCTCCCTTAAGCTCTGATTGTTTCCTATGTTTTACTACCTTGCAAATAAAACCATGTGATCTGCACAGAAAAGACACCGACCCACTGGCATAAACACTGGGTGAACATACAGTAAGTGTGGAATTCAGCAACTGTGTTGCACTAATTGGTGTTGTTAAACACAGCCCCTCCCCTCAAGAATTCTCTGGGGAGACCTACCCCTGTACAAGGTACTGTTATCAGAAAGGTTGAGGGAAAGTTTTCTCTTTTTTTGGGTGGGTGGGTTTAGATCTACATTTTTCAGGTCTTTTGGGTCAGTGCATGATCATGACAGTCAGGATACTCATACTGGTAGGGGAGCAGAGACATAACAGGAGTGGAGTTGCAAAGTAGCCCTCATTGTCAAAAGGGCCAAGTGGGGGCCATCACAACAGTCAATGTGGGCTAAGGGATACCCTTTATTTTTTTCCTAGTTGGTCAGAGTTTATTTTATTGTTGAGTATTAATTATAATAACAATAATAATAGTAATGGATTACATTTAAATAGCGTTTTTCTATTAATGCATACTCAAAGTGTGTACAGCGGATCCATAATTCATTCACTCACACATTCTCACTCTGGTGGTGGTAAAATACGTATGTAGCCACATCTGTCCTGGGGCAGGCTGATGGAAGCGTGACTGCCAATCCACAACAACGGCCCCCCCCAATCGCCACCAAACCTTTACATACATTCATACACCAGTGTGAGTAGCAGCACTGGAGGAGAGGTGGGTGAAATGTCTTGCCCAGGGACACAATGGCAGATGGCTAGGACAGAGCGGGATTCGAACCGCCAACCCTTCGGTTATTGGATGACCTGCTCTGCCTCCTGATTAGGATGGTGAATGAAATCCTCTATATAAATAAAGATTCGCTTTTATCCACATTTATTAATAATAATAATAATAATAACAATGACAATAATAATAAATTTTATTTGTATAGCACTTTTCATTTGCACTCAAAGACCCTACATAAAACAGAATAAAAACATGATACAGCAGAATAAAAACATAAATCAGGCAAACACTTAAACATTAAAAGCAGAAATAAAAGTCATTAAACATTAAAACCGATCATGAATAGGTGAGTTTTTAGGAGGGATTTAAAAGTGTTTATGTCAGAGCAGTGCTGGATGGTGGGGCAGAGGGAGTTCCAGAGGGTGGGACAGCTCTGTCCCCCCAGGTTCGGTGCTTGATTTTAGGTGGTGGGGCGAGGAGGTGAGCAGAGGAGGATCGGAGGGTGCAGAAGGGGGCATGGGGCTGGAGTAAGTCAATGAGGTAGGAGGGGGCCTGTTGGTGGAGGGCTTTATGGGTCAGGAGAAGAATCTTAAATGTTATGCGCTGTTTGACAGGGAGCCAGTGGAGGTGTTGGAGGACAGGTGTGATGTGGTCGCGTGATTTTGTGTGGGTGAAGAGATGTGCTGCAGAGTTTTGAATGAGCTGGAGGTTACTGAGGAGTTTGGAAGGTAAACCATAAAGGAGGCTATTGCAGTAGTCGAGTCTGGAGGTGATAAAAGCATGAATGAGTGTTTCTGCTGCAGGGAGAGAGAGAGATGGGTGAATACAGGCTATGTTTTCAGGTGAAAAAAGGAAGTTTTAGTGACTTGCTTGATGTGTCGTTCGAAAGTTAGGTTGGTGTCGAAAATGATTCCTAGGTTGCGGGTGTGAGGGGAGGGAGTCGGGGATGAATTATCAACAGAGAGACATAGGTGGGAGATGGACTGGGTAAGAGATCTAGGGCCAATGATCAGGAGGTCAGATTTATCACAATTAAGTTTGAGGTAGTTGGTTTGCATCCATGTTTTTATTTCGGAGAGGCAGTTTGAGAGGGTAGAGAGTGTGGCAGAGGTGATGGATTTGGAAGAATAGTAAAGTTGAACGTCAGCGACATAGCAATGGAACTGGAGACCATGATGACGGATGATATTGCCGAGGGGGAGGATGTAGGTGATGAAAAGCATGGGACCAAGCACCGAACCTTGGGGGACACCTTGTGACAGGGGAGCAATGGAGGAGGAATGGTTATGTATATGTATGAACTGACTGCTTCCAGTTTGTGAGGAACGATTTGATCCAGGTGAGTGCTGAGCCAGTGATGTGGAGTGTTTTTTCTAGGCAGGAGAGTTGGATGGCATGGTGGATAGTGTCGAAGGCAGTGGTGAGGTCCAGGAGGATGAGGATGTTGACATGGCCAGAGTCTGCAGAGAGGAAGAGGTTGTTTGTTATTTTGAGGAGGCCTGTTTTGGTACTGTGTTTGGAACGAAAACTGGATTGATACCAGAGGCGGACAGCAGGGGGTGGTGTTGTCAGTGGACGGCTCAGTGGCAGGTAGTGGAGAGACAATGGAGGAGCAGCGTGAGGCTAAACGCTGCCAGTCAGTCATGTGATGCAATGTGTACAGCGTGCTGGATGTTGGCCACCAACGTGGAGCTGCCAAGCCTGTTTGGGTGGATTCTGTCAGGGTGGTAGAGAGGTGGTCTATTCCAAAACAGATTAAAATTGTCAATATAATGTATGCAACGTGTGCCACAGAGCGACTGCAGCCAGGAGCTCAGGCTGAGGAGACGGCTGAAATGGTCCACGTTCTTAGACAGCACTGGAAGTGGACCGCTCATGAAGACAGACTTTCCACAGCACTTCAGAGAGTCGAGGAGGGCTTTAAAGTCTCTTTTCGCTACTTCAGATTGGCGACAGGAAGTGTCATTGAAGCCTACGTGCATTATTATACGGTGGATGGAGGAGGGAAGAGGCTGAAGCAGACTCAGGATTTTATGTGTAATGTCAGTGACAGTAGCTCCGGGAAAACAGTGTGTGGTGGCATTAAGAGCGGATACCTCGGATGATGCTGTCGCCCACTATTAGGGTGGTAGGAGCAAACAGTGGATGTGGCGGTGGATGTGGTGATGTCATCTTGGTCCGGTCAGGATGATCAGCTGCTGGAGGAGGCTGTGGTTGCTGGGGTCCTGGGCGTTCCAGGCGGGGACCATCATGTCGAAGGTGCGATGATGAGGTGGTCTCCAGTCTAGGTGGAGAGGGACTGGCATTACAGTGCGATACAGAGGCAGCGGGCCCAGTGGAATTTCTGTGGACTGCCTCTCTCAGTAGTTTCCTACGGAGAGCTGAGGACGATGTTTGGGATGTGGAGTGGAGGGGAGGACGTTTGCCGGGATGACTCCGTGCCCGGCTAGATGCCAACGGGAAGGGCATTTCACCACAGGCATCAAGTGGAGCCCAGGTACCAGCTGAGACCAGTGGGGAGACCACCTGATCCACGGGTCGGGGGGCCTTGGAGGTTCCGGTGATACGCAGGGGGGGAATTCCAGGGGCTCCACCGTGTAGCCCATCCGGAGTCTTGGGAGCTCTGGTTGCTGGAGTGGAAGAGGAGGCTACATCATCGCCGCCGATCATAGTCTGGCTCGGAGAGGTGGTTGGGGGTCGGCCCAGATGTGACAGGGCGTCGAAGTGGTTGGAGAGGGCAAGGCAAACTGAGGTGACACCGCTGTCGGTGTGTTTTTTCCTGCCACGGACCACGACCTCGGACCAAAGCGGCTGTCTGTTGGGTGTGGAGCTGGAAGTGGGCCAAGGAGTGGTGTGGTCCCAGATCACTGTGTCTTGGAGGGCTGCCTTGAATGAAGCGATGTAAAGTGAATGTTCATGGGAAACCTCCATACAGGAGGACAGCAACTCTGATTTGGACCTCAGTTCCTGGGTGAGCCTGTGGATGTCTTCTCTGAGGCCAGTAATGATTTTTGTTTGATAACTGAGCTCTGGGTTCTTGTCTTCGTTGGTTAGCGGTTCTTTGTAATCTGTGTGACTTGTCATGTTAGCGCCTTGTGATTACAGCTTTAGGCCTGGTTTTGTCTGGTGGCTGGCTGCTGGTGGTAGTGGATCCTGACCTGGCCTGGTGGCTGGCTGCTGGTGGTAGTGGATCCTGACCTGGCCTCATTTGATCATACTCAAACTGAAAACCCTGTTTAGAAAGATGACATAGCACCACTTATGTATTTTAAAGTTGTTTTGTGATCTCTGAACTCAAAACTGAAGTCAGTGAGAAATTCAGTCACTGATTTGCAACTATTTCTTAGATTGTATATGAACAGTAAGAAATGGTAAACTGACAATGTGCCTTATAAATCATATCAGGCTTTTAAGTGTGAATGTTCCTAATGAGCAAGATTTCTAACGTGTTCAGAAAGTGAAAGAATCTTTTGAACAGAAAACCAGGTTTAGATTTCATATTTTGGTCACTCATTGTATGTCTGTCCCACAGGCATCAACTGGCCACAAGAACTTGCCGATCCTGCAGTGCCACGGCGAAGCAGACCCCATGATCCCTTTGCAATATGGTTCTCTGACAGCTGGAAAACTTAAACACATTGTCAGTCCTCACATGGTCACCTTCAAAACCTTCCCAAAGCTCACTCACTGCTCCTCCTCCGAGGTAATGTAACACTGTCTTTACACAAGAGCAAAATTTGAGCACACTAAACATGATTTGTGTGTTTATGCTGCTTTGTGCTTCATGATAAGGATATTAAAGTTTATATGAATTTACATTTTGATGTTTATTTTGGACATTAGTTGTTTTTTTTTTAATGAAAAAAAAAAAAGGTCAAAGGGAGTGAATGCTTAATGATAGCGACAGTAAGACAAGATGGGATCAGATACACTTTATTTATCCCCTTAGGGAGATTAATTTGAGAAAGTGTAATACACAGTTAACATGCAAATACATTTATTTCTTACAGGTGAGTAGTTACAGTAGTCAAATACAAGTATTAAGTTGAATATAATTATTCCTCTGTACTAACTACACTTAAATTGGTAACTGACATTATTTATATTAGTGTATTAGTGGTTGTTTTTTTTTTTATTTTGCCTGAGTTGGATTGTCCCACTGTATCAATGCCCATGCTCTGCTCTCTTACAGGAAATGGCGGTTGTAAAGGAATTTATTGAGAAGTATTTGCCCCGGATCTGACCTCACCTCATCCCCACTGTGACCCCCCCAATACACTGACCTCTCATCCCTGATCTGCCATTCTCCCACAGGAAACAGCCATGAGCACCCCCTTTTCACACACATTTTTGACATAACAACCACGTATGAACACACACAGCGACAATAAGAATTTGATCCACGCTGTTAAACAAATCATCGTACAGTTCAAACCAACAACAGAAGAAATTTGTCAAAATAAATGAATTTGTTAAAAACATAACCAAGTACTCACACATACAAGTCTTAGCCTTCGGAGGGAGAAACACTGACTGACGCTTTACATTCTCTTGGAATTTATTTAAACGCTGGGTCTGTCACCGCCTCCAAGCCTCAGTTTTTCCTCATTTACTTAATCTTTCCCTTTTAGCTGTCACATCCTCCACTGCATCTCCTTTTCTTTCTTATGCATTGCAGTTTGTAAGACCAACAATATGAGTCAGTTTGTTGAATCACAACTGAGCTCAGACTGTCTCTGACCAAACCAACTCTGTTGTGCTCGAGCCTGATTGAGCCCTAATTTCCCATCAGCCAACATTCCACCCGGTGACAATACACTTCAGCCTTGTTAAGGTGGCCCCTTTTATGAATCTGCATCAATTGGAACCCCTCACATTTCCCTTTTTTAACCATGTGATAAACCTTATTGCATTATATAAGGAAATTCCAATTGAAATAAAGGACAACTAATTAATCCATGCTTTTGCCACCTTGTGCTGTTCTTTCCAAACTACCTAACACCCGCATGTTAATTGCAGTGTTGGGCAGATGTTACTTATTAAGACTACTTTTTCAGTAATTATTTATATGGATTGTAATGTATACCTCTGTTAATGCTATCCACTGATCCATGCAGGAATCAGTAGTTTGTTCAGATTTGTGCAGTTCCACTTTGATGACTGTACGGTGGTTATTTAAAGTTGAGCTGTTAAAGATGAGTTTATTTTCTTATAGGTTGGGAATCATTGTAAAACACACATTTTAACACTTTGATTTTTATATTCCTTGGTACAAACTGAGATATATTGATGTTGAGGTGTTTTTTTTATCCGGATTGATTACTTTCTTGTTTCAGAAATTCATCTTTCAAGTAACTTGCCCAACACTGATTGTCTTTCTGCCTGGATTACTGTCACTAGATGTAATGTTAGGGGTACCTCAGTTGATTTCATTTGAATCATTTTGGATAAATGAATGGCAGATCATGCAGTAGACAGAATTGCATGAAGAATCACTTCAGATAGTTGCAGACAGCACTTGAGTCTTGTCACTGTTCCTCCCACGAACCTCCCCTTTTAACCTTCCAACTTCTATCTTCTCCATATTGACTTTAACTGTGGAAAAAAAACTTGCATCTTTCCATCTTTCAAAGCAGTCAAACAGTCTAATGACCTTTTAGTGACACTAAAAGAAAACATCCACCCCCCTCTAGCTCCCTCTTTTGGCAATTTATTGTAATCTTCAAATATAACATGAAAGGTCATATTTAAAGTTAAAACCCAAGACTAGTATTAATCACCTCTTTAAAAAAAAATGACGATACAGTGGGAGAGCTCTGGTGAGAAGCTGTTTCAATGTGCTTGAAGGGTAATTTTACAAACTAAAAAAGTTAATCTTGAACAACCTGTAATCCTTGGACATAAGAGTGTAACTGAGGAGTTGTGTGTGCTTAAAAACATATATCAGGTGTTATGCATTTTCCTTCGTGAATGTTAAGTTTTCTTTCCTCATGATTGCTTGTTCTTTATTGCCGTTCTTGAAACTGATTTAAAAAAAACACAGTGACCCGGAGGAAAGACATCTGTTTTGATTGTTGTTCACAAATCAATGATTATCTCTTATCTCCTGGAGTCATTTTTTTATATCTTCTTCCCTTAATCCCTGAATCCTCCTTTCTTCTCTTTCATTTCAAAGATTTGAGTTTCTTTACCTCTTTTTTTTTATTATTTTGATTGTCATTTTCTCCCTGTGTGACATCTCACTGTCGTGTGTTTTCTCTTGGGTTGTATGTTGTCATTGGTTAAGCTTTTTGCATATGTTTTTCTTTAATGGATTTAAAGTTTTGTTGTGTTTTGTCATTGTTGTCATCTCATTCTTTTTTGTGTCTGTTTATAATGAGCATTAAGACAACATGTTGAGGTGAGACTGGTGGCCTCTTTAATTATATTGTTTCCAAGACACCTGTATGCGGAATAAATTACAAAAAAAGGGAAAAAAAATTCTGCTTTGAGCTTCTGTTGTCTATTTGTGGGATGAAAAGTCAATTCATTAAAAAAAAATCTTTATGTTTTGCTCTTTATTTGTAACTTTTAGACAACTAGCAGCCATTATCAATGATCATCCGGATGAGTTTCATTCAGGGTGTTTTTAAAGTTAGCTTTGTAATAAATTATCTTTTGAAGATAACAATGAAATTGAATGTACTATCAGTCCATTTAGTCATTGCTGAAGGAAGCGTAGCTCATTTGCTACATACTTACGATCAAATGAAAATACGGTGCATCATTAATCGGACATTTGCCCTTCCGCAGGGAGTTGAATGAATATGATATTACGCTTGTATGTGTGCTTTTATTCAAAAGATAAACCTATAAAATTGTTGATGTAAGTTAGCCTAAAGATAAAAAAAATAGTACTGCTGGACAACTGTAAAATCAATAAGTGGGTTATCACAGAACATTATCATTGAACAAGAGCCCTTTATGCATAACAGCCAAAAGTACGAACTTCCTCTTCATTCGTGAATGCCCCTTGTTACTCCCCCTTCTGATCTAGTGACCAATGAACGGAGGTGGGCGTTTCTCTCTCCATTGGAGAAAGAAAGACCTCTCTTGAGCGCAACCGTCGGTCGCCATTTTGAGTAGACCAGCAGCAGTGATTACGACGCAGAAAATTTGTAATTTTTTTGCTATCTAAGTCATACACTCGCTGTTAAAAAGGTCAATGTCTCGATTTAACCAAAACCGCGGCGGCATGGGGATGAATAATTTCATGTCCCGCAGGGGTAGTGGGCCCGGTGGACCGATGCGAGGAGGATTGATGGGAAGCCCACAATTCAGAAGCCATCCTTTCCAGAACCAGAACCAAAATCGGAGGGGATCAAACAACTTTAACAGACCGCCGAACCAGGGCCCTCAGAAGACTCCTCAGAAGCCACAACAGAACCAGTCCTCACCAATTATCCCTCCACCGAGTCCCGGGCCGGCTCTCACGATGAAAGGCCCGATGCAGCAACAACAGCAGAAACCGGCCCAAGAACAGGAGGAACAACCGAAGCAAACGCCCGCAGCTACTCCAACGAAGATTCAATCACCACCACCTACACCAAACGTGCCCACTCCTCAACCCAACCAGGCAAACAAGAACCAGCCACTTAAGTCACCGGTCGCAAATGCTAATGGACAACAGCAGAAGCAACCTCCACAACAAAACCCGAAAACTGAGCCACCGCAAGGCCAGAGGACAGGCCCTCAGCCAGATCAGAAGCCAGGGTTCCAACAAGGCCAGAAGCCAGGGTTCCAACAAGGCCAGAAGCCAGGGTTCCAACAAGGCCAGAAACCAGGGTTCCAGCAGGGCCAGAAATCAGGACCCCAGCAAGGGCAGAAATCAGGGCCCCAGCAAGGCCAGAGAACGGGGCACCAGCAAGGCCAGAGAACGGGGCACCAGCAAGGCCAGAGAACGGGGCACCAGCAAGGCCAGAAAACAGGGCCCCAGCAAAACCAGAAGTCGCCAGCGGCCAAGCCCACCGGGAAGCATGCGGGATCAGAGCATGGGGACTCTGATACAGCTGGAAACAGTGCGCCAAAGGTTGGTGCTTCTTCCTAATATTATTATTACTACTTATGTCGCATTCTGTTTTGTACGGCAACGACTTTTTTTTAGCTAGCATTAGCTTATAACAGTACAAGGGTGTGTGCAATTTGTCGACCTTGGCGGCCCGACCGGGCGGTGCACTCTGAGTATAGTCATCGGCTTCAGATAAGACTGCTCGCACGGTTTTATGGCTGTGCTCTTGATGAAAACAAACGAACCCCCTTTTTGTCACTTTAGCCATCCGCCATTTTGTCAAGAACGCTGGCAAACTTAAAATGTACAAATTCGTAAATTCTGAACTTCAATTTCTCTCAAACCCTTTCAACTTAAAAAAAATTAATAATTGTGTGCTGTGGAATTCCTGTTTTTTGGTCACTGCGATTACTTGTATGTTAACATACGCCGGTATAATGTAGGTCAAATTTGTTGCCGTTGTACATATTTTAAGTGGGGTGGCGAAACAAGGGATCAATAAACATCAAATATTCTCGGATATCCTTCACTCTCATCGAGTGTAACGCCACGCGCTTGAAGATTGAGTCTTATATGTTGTTCTTTGTCTTTAGGAGTTCAAGTTGTCCATGCTTCTTAAACCTGGTGAGAAGTCTTACACTCAGCGGTGTCGTCTGTTCATTGGCAACTTACCCAATGACATTACCGAGGAAGAGTTCAAGAAGATGTTTGCTAAATATGGAGAGCCCAGCGAGGTCTTTATCAATAAAAGCAAAGGCTTTGGTTTCATCAGATTGGTAAGATCCTTCCATTTGCACAGTCTTAAGACAATGCATTGCTCTAGCTGCATAGATGTGCTAATGGTATTCATCCTTTTTGTTGTAGGAGTCTCATGCTCTTGCGGAGATAGCAAAAGCAGAGTTGGATGATACACCAATGAAAGGCAGACCCCTGCGTGTGCGGTTTGCTACACATTCTGCAGCCTTGTCTGTGAAAAACTTGTCACCGTTTGTTTCCAATGAACTCCTAGAAGAAGCTTTCTCCCAATTTGGAATGGTTGAAAGGGCCATTGTTATTGTAGATGATCGTGGGCGGTCAGCAGGCAGGGGCATTGTTGAATTTGCCTCAAAACCAGCAGCCAGAAAGGCCCTGGACCGGTGCAACGAGGGAGTCTTCCTGCTTACCACGTAAGTGCTTTAAATAGCGTTTAGAAGATTTGTTTTTATTAGCAAACACTGAGGTAAACACTTGAGATATCATCACAAACTCAGTGAGCTACACCTTTTGAAGACAGTTTTAAAAAAGAAAGGTTAGGTTACAGAAAATGTATTTGTCTACTGTCAACATCTGTTGATTTCATATTGATATAACATCTTAACAGGTCTCCCCGACCAGTTATTGTTGAGCCAATGGAGCAGGTTGATGATGAAGATGGCCTTCCTGAGAAACTGGCACAGAAGAACCCAAGATATCAAGCGTGAGTGTTCATTCAACCATAGAAACTGTTTTGGAGAGGGTTTTACACTGGTTAACAGGAGTAACTCCTTCTGCCCTTTGTTGTACAAATGATTCAGTCTGCTGACTGAATCAAGATCAATTCTTTCTGTGTAGTGGCAAATGTTTAACTTTAGAATGAAGGAAGAGTGTTCCCCACTGTCTTTATAAACTACACTTAGTGAAGCACCAGTACTCATGTTCAGTTGGCAAAGAATGTTTATACTAAAATTAACACAACACAGAAAAATAGATTTATTTTGGACTACAACTTTTGATTGTTTCACGGATGGAAAATAAAACTCGTTATATTGATTCTGATTTTCAATTGACTGTTAGAGAGCGTGAGGAACCTCCTCGCTTTGCACGGCCAGGCACTTTTGAGTATGAGTACTCAAAACGTTGGAAATCTTTGGATGAAATGGAGAAGCAGCAGAGGCAGCAAGTTGAGAAGAACATGCGTGAGGCCCGTGAGAAGCTTGAGAGTGAAATGGAGGATGCTTACCATGAACACCAGGCCAATCTGCTCAGACAAGGTGAATGAAACGCACTAACATTTGTATTATATGCTTGACTTTTACTCATAAGTAGGGCTCAACAATATTTGAAAAAACTGACATTGCGATTTTTTAAATTTTTTTAATCCTGCAATACATATTGTAAAATGAAAAAATACTCAGGGGGATATAATACCTGTCTGGTGCTGGCCTAAATTGTCAAACAAATGAGTTGTGACCTCTTTGTGTGGCAACAATTGCAATGCACTGTCAACACAGAACTCGTCTTTATCCTTCTTGTAGCCGAAATAATTCCAGATAACTGATGTTGCTATTCTTTTTGGCTACAAGTCCTTGTTTTGGCGATATTCTCTTATTCATGGCTCACCTTTCAATATTGCTACCAGCAACTCACTCCATGTCCAGTGGCATGGTCTGCTTCAGCAAAGTGATTAAGAACAACTGATTGGTGGTTCTATGAGTGCAGTGTGTGTCAGTCAGGTACCCTTGAAATTAAATGAGAACACGTTGAGTTCATTTGCCTCCTACATCACAGAACCTGCAATGTGACTATTGTATACACTTATATTGCGATGACAATGCTCAAATGATTTATTGTGCAGCTCTACTCTTAAGTATCGTACTTTCAGGATGTGAAGCACTTAATGTTCTAGTATAGCAGTTAAATTAGCAGTTGTGTTGTTTCAGATCTGCTGAGGCGACAGGAGGAGCTGCGACGCATGGAGGAGCTCCACAGTCAGGAAATGCAAAAGAGAAAGGAGATGCAGCTGAGGTAAGAGTTTGGGCATCTCATGGTAAAACTAGCAATGATTTCCACACATCAGGCATAATGATTTAAACAAACACCTTGAAGAATCGATCTTTTATTCGGTGATTTGTCAAATGTAATAGGGTGTATCCAAATGTCACATTTTAAAATTCTTTGCAGACAAGAGGAAGAGCGTCGCAGACGGGAAGAGGAAATGCTTCGCAAGAGAGAGATTGAAGAGCAGATGCGTCGCCAGCGTGAAGAGAACTACAGGATGGGCAACTTTCTGGATGTAAGTTAATTTGGAGACTACATAAAGCTTTGTCCTGGATTGTGATAAGATACGGTATTTACATGGTTTAATGTTTTTTTTCTTGTTCTTTTCTTACAGAGGGACAGGGAAATGAGGCTGAGTGCTGGTGGAGCACTGGGCATGGGAGGTAAGTGATATCCGATGTCGTTTCAATTATGATAAACTGTTAAGTTATATAAGCAGCATGTTAGAGTGTTGACCTGTGTGCATTACAGCAATAGGATAAATGGTTAACATGTACCACTCTTGAATGTAAAGTTCCCTATTGCTCAAAAATGACAATCTGAAAGGCCACTTTTACTTCATGAAAAGGTTCCCCTTCAATAGACCAACCGTTTTTGTACTATCATGGTTAATTTTAAATTGTGTGTGACTTGTGGTTTTGTTTCCCGTAGACATGTCCTTTGGTTCCTCCAACCAGAAGTTTCCTATGAGTGGACTGGGATTTGAGGGACAGCAAGGAATGGGACCTTCTTCAGGAGGCATGATGGGCAACGAAATGGTAATGTATCCCCTTTATGGGAATATCAGTAGCCAATGTAGATAGTGTCTGGATTTTTTTCTTTTATTCATTCCCAGCTTATTGAAAATATCAAGGCCAGCTGGCCACGCAGTAAGGGTGAACATGAACCCTTGTTCCATAGTGGGTCCCAGCTGTCTGCTGATGGCTTGCTGTTTTTTTATTTTTTTCATCTTGTTTCTTTCACTGGCCAGCAAAGCCCCCTCAGTTACCTTCTCCAGAGTTTTGGTGCCTTTCATCAGCTAAGAAACATCAACCTGTACTAAAGCCTACAAAATTGCTCTGCAGTACTCTTGTTGACAAGTGTAGACTCTGCTCACTTTTGTAAATACACATTTTGTGTTGTAGCCTGCTATTGCAAGCCCTGTCTGATGTGAGCGGGACAGGCACTTTTTCTTGACTGGTGGCAGAATGGCATATTTTTTGAATGTTGATATTGTGCTTATGTAGTTTTTAATAGCTTTTCACACTGTGCCAGTAGTTTTATGCATTATCTGTTATACAAGGGAATCAAGTTGTATATGAGCTCCACTCATGTTTCACTAGAAACATACTGTTAGGGGTCTGCTTCAATTCCTGAACCAGCAACATTTACCGTTTGACACATCTGGGGTTTTTTTTTTTTTTTTTCTTTTTTTTTGTTTGGTTTTTTGTGAAAGAGCATTTACAGTGATTTTAGTGCAGGTTGATGAAACAGACTATCAGATTGTGAACACAGTATTCATAAATTATCAATCATGGCAGGAGTGACTGATGGGGGCAGTGTCGTTTAACGACATTGTATCAGCCTGACTAGAAGACATCCTTAATCATAAGGTATATTTTATATTTCACATTACTTGAAATGGTAATACTACAAACCACAACGTCACCATTGTGGTTTGTAAGTTATATAGTGTTCAAATAGGCTTTTATGATCAAATTATTTTTTATGGTTTGCTTGGGCTGTGTGATATGGAGTGCAAAAGATACAGAAATCAGTCATATTATGGTTTATTCCACATGACCTGAATACCACATACACAAACCTGGTTAACTGAATGTATAAGACATGTCAAAAACTCGACTGTTTGTTATATTTAAGATTTACATTTATTGTATTCGCAGTTGAAAAATATGTTCCCTTTTTTATATTTGACATTCATGCATCAAATTCTGCAATGGTTGTTAAAAGGAGAAAATAATCTGATAAGTACCTATAATCTGTTTTGTCTCTGTTATCGTGTAAACTATTTATTGAATTTACACAGAATGTACTAGATCATATGTGCCATTATCTGGGTTTAAAATAATCAATATTGCCCTCCAAGACACTCATTATATCACACAGCCCTAGTGTTAGCTCTCAGCTGCTAGCTAAGCTTGTCAGTATCAGTGATACGGGCCATCCTCGACTGCAATCTGTTGTCTTTAGTTTAGGTGGTCAGTTATTTTCTTTCATGACTCCTGTAGGTTGAACTGAGAAAATGAAAAGTTTTGAAGGTTGACTTATAGGTCTACTGTAAATGCACTGAAGACACTCTTTACTGTAGCTATAAACAATAACAGACAAACTGACTCCTCAAATATAAAATGCCCCACCTATTTTAAAGCTTTGTTTTGATTGTCATATTTGTAGGCCAATATGATTTTTGTCTACAGCAAACTCATTTTTATTATCCAGTGCAATGTGAGATCTTGTGGGAAGGTCATAGTAGTATTGGCTTTTTGTTACCGTGGACAACAGGGGTGCTAAATGTTTTTGAACCTTGCTAGATCTTGGAAAAAACAGAGATACAAATTTCCTATAATATACAGATGTTTGCTTGTAAGATGTGTTAACTATCAAGCATCTTGCAAGTATATGCTTATGAATGAATGACACGTTTTCTGCATATACTTAATTTTATCAAACTATATTTTTTATTTGAAAGTTTGTGCTACAGATTTGTAGCTGTTGATAAATCAAACATGTTTATTCCTGTTTAGTGATTTTATTAAAGCCCAACTTTTATTCCTTTTTTACCCAATTTAAAATGGTTCTTTATATAAAATTACCATGTGCAACTAAGTATTTTTCCAAAAACCTGAAGGATGTAGAATAGATGCCCCTAACTTACTCTGTTTACAGAGCTCTTTCCACAGCGCATCATTTTTGGAGCTCTGAACATGAATATTCATAAATCAATGATTGACATCCCAGCCAGCCAATTGCGTAATTAGTTTGACATTGCCAGAGCAACTTGCCATGTTTGCCATCAATGTGTCTCCTGCTGGAAGGCACACTTCAAGAACGACCATGTTAGCCACATTAGCAATGAACTAGTGTATGTTCTGAAGATGGAAGAGCACTGGAGTCCTACTGCTTTTAGCCAGAGTCTGACCCTGAAGCAGAGTGTTGAGTCTGTTGGGCAAAGACTTTTGTAGGATGTTACCGAATGGTACGTTTGTTTGCACTGACATGATAGCAAGCAGAATCATGTAATAACACGATAATACTGAGTGAATCAAGACGTATTCCTCCCTCTGAGTGTAGGCAAATTTTAAATATAATTCAAAACATTGATAGAACTTGGCTAACTCAAAACACAGCTTTAGCTGTCTGTCGTGTTAAACCACAATCAAAAATCATTAGCTGCCATTGCTGAAAGAAAATTAAGTCAGATCAGAGAACAGGACAACAGCATAGAGAAACCATGACCATAAAATGTGTAACCACAACACCGTTGACAAATATCACTTTTTAAATATGATTTTAATACGTATGCATCTCCATTGAGTTGGTTGCGAAGTTGATGATAGCATCAGTTGATTACATTCAATTGCTTTTAGCTTGCATCAGTTATTGAAGTGGTGCATTTTCCTCTTCAAATTTATGTACTGGTTTGTACATCAGTCTATCAAAGTAAGCAAACATACATTTTTGTTGGTGGGGGGTTGATGAAAGGAGGGAACAAAAGCACCATTGACGTCGATAACTGGCAAGAATCGCAACAGCTCATTTTAATGCGTGTTTATGGTCAGAAGGGGAAAACAACAATCTTAGTGGACCTTTTTTTTTTTTGGCTTCTAAAATGTTCCCCTTGATCGACAACGCGATTTTTGAGGTTATATAGAGTGAAAAGGGTATAATGTTGGGCTTTAAGATTTCCATAGCATTTGGAAATAGTTTGAAGGCTTTTGCTGCCAGGAAAACCTTCTTGCATGATACCAACAATGTGCTTAATTCATAGACCTTGAAGTTGAATAAAGAATACACCTCAACACTTTTATATTTAGACCTTAAGGTGAAGCTCAAAATCCTTTAATTTAGTGGGCTCACACTAATTTATATTCCAGTTCTGTCCTGTGTTCTTTAATGGAGGCTTTCCTCCTTCCCTGAGATGTTTGGCTGTGGACACATTCTCTCTTTCTGATGCACATGGTGTGGAAAAGGAGTTGTGCTTAATACTGTACTTGTACAATAAGGGTGTAACGGTACAGAAACATTTCGGTTCGGTATGTTTTTGGTACAGGGGTCTTCAGTTTGATACATTTGTGGTACAGTAAAGGAGACTAATTTAATTTTGAAAAAGAAAAAAAAACTTGATTGAAGTAAAAAATACTACATAAATATAACCAATCTTCACAAAACAATGCTACCACACCGGTCTTTTGTCGACTTGTCTCTTTCCATTGACACAACTGACAGGGAATCCAAAATGCTCCCAAATGGGAGACCTTAGAGAAGATTGAGGGTCTTCCAACTTTGGCATTGTACCTGTGACGCTGCTCTGAGCTGCCATGCTGGTTCACTTTCAGCATGTGTATGGTCTTTGCACCGCTTAAATGTCCGTCTAGGATATCAAATATTGCACATGGGTTCTGCTTGCAGCCAACCTGCTCGTGCTGTCTGCGTTCCGCTTCAAGGTTTGTGTGGAAACTTAAGGCGAGTGTTTGCGTTCCTCACATAGGCTACATGTACACCTCCAATTTGTATTGAAGGCCCCGAACCGAAACGGTTCGGTACAAACGAGTGCATCGTTACACCCTTATTGTTTAATATTTATATTTTGTTGTGCTCAAGGACAAGTATAATTCAAATCTCTGTGATACTTTCACTGTCTTCTATATATTAATGGCATTTGGCAATGAGTTGACTTGCTTTATTTCGTAATTTCAAGCATTTTTGATAGTGAACTTAGTGAAATTTACTGAAAGCACTGCATCTCAACTTCATCAGGTTGGATGCTGGTAAACTGTTCACCATTTTGTTTTTGACTTTTTTTTTTTTTTTTCAAATTAAAAAAAAAAGAAATTATACAATTGTGCATTGAAGAGGTTTGGCTTTAAACTTATTGTATTTAATGGTTATTAAGACTTGCATATATTGTCAGCATTTACAAAATGCTAGAACTGTCAAGCAGTATTGGCTTGTCTTGGCATGCATTGGAGATGCTATACTAGGTAGGCACTGACTAACGAAAGCATTACCCTCTCTTCCTTCTCCGTATGTAACCTGTGGCACCTGTGGATCTTCATATTGGAACGAACGGTTTCTTCGGATGTGTCTCCTGCTGATTGTTATAAATCTGCTCACAATAATAACCACCATCATTGACATACATTTTTCTAAACCTTTAAATGGACATGAACTGTGCTTGCACACTGACCCCTTCCTGTATTCCCTGCCTCTGTCTGCCTCCTGTGCATATTGACCCCCACAGCGTAGCGAACGCTTTGCACAGGGTGGTCCTAGGGGGATGGGTCCTGGTAATCAAGGGTACGGCAGAGTCCGCGAGGAATTTGATGGTCCTTCTAAGAAACCCCGTTTTTAAACGCTGCTTTTTGATGCGCCTAGCGGCACCCTTTGTATAGAATCTTCGAAACAAACATGTTGAGTCGAATTTCTTGTATTTAAGTTTAAATTGTTGCTCCATTTTAGCTTGACAGTTAACTCATTTTATGACAGTCAATATTTTCATTTTTTTATTTTGTATTGTCAGTAGTATTGAAAGCTAGGTCACTCTCATGTGATAAGTACTTCTATATCACCCATGTATAATTTCTTCTTTTTCTAGATGTATTATGCTCTGTGAGTCTTCGTGCAGTGATAATTGTAACATTTTTCTCAACTTTCTATGGCTATGTTTTGTGCCATACATTTGGAGTCGAGGCATGTACCATAATAAAGGTTCATTGGTTCTATCAGGACAAACCTTAACCCTTAGTCTTATCATTTGAAACATTTTATATAAAGACAACTGAACCCTGGCAAACAGCCACATCAGATCTTAATGGGTCTATGTGTTATTTCTGCCACTTTCCTGACCCCTTTTGCTCAGTGTTCTCTATAAATCAAAACAAACTTTGGTCTCACATAATGTGTAAGCTGCATGAAAACTCTTTTGTTTCTCCATTTTCTGCCCTGCATAATTATCTTGGAGAACACTTGTATTCTAAAGTATCATTTGAACTTGGGGACAAAATAGTTCAAAATAATCATTGCTTCATGTGTAATAGTTTAGTGACACTTGTATAGTCATGCACCAGGAGAACAGAAATACCACACATGGGGCCTTTAAGACAGCTTATGGTATCATTATGATTGTTGGCCACTGAACGAGACCCAAGCCATACAGCACTGTGCTGGGCTGTTATGTGTTTAGCAGTTGGCTGTGAACTTCGCGGGAAATGGAAACTATAGACTGTAGACACCTAACCATCCACCTGTAGCTAGTAGTAATAGTACTAGTAGTAGTAGTAGCGGTGGTAGTAGCAGCAGCAATAAACATCTTAAAGCAACATTAGGTGTTTATTGACATCATTACCACAAGGATGCATTGAACTTGTAAAGCTGCATCAGCGTTACCACAATGTATACACATTTTTTTGTTGGGTCGATAAATGGTGAGATGTTTTTTGTAGTGCCACAGTTAACCCTGGCATCATAATTATATTTTGAACTTTGTCTATCATTACTAATGTCAAAAAATGGTTCCAGTGAGTTTTAAACAGACCTACACCAATTTTAAGTTTTGATGAGTTGATCCCGGAAAACAGAGATTTGTTAAGATGACTGTAGAAGTGGAGTGCTTTTTTGGAATCAATACTTTGTTGTATTGTTCACGTTGATTACTGAATTTTTGAAAGAAAGTCCACCTCAATATGCAGGGTGCTTGTGCAGGTCTTGAAAGTCTTAAAATATTAAATTTTGAAACGTTGTTTCCCAGACCTTGAAAAGTCTGGAATTTTGTTTGAAAGTCTTAATAAAAAATGGAAAAATGTTTATCTCAGTTGAATTTTAAATTATGGTCAAAGCCACATAAGTATATATTGTTAGATAATAAATACACAAAGAAAGCATTTTAAAAAACTTTATATGATTTGGCTAACTGCTCAGTACCAGAATGATTCTAGTGATTGTTTGTGTGATATCTATGCCTTTATGAGATTTTCACATGTTTTGAAAGGGATTTTGTAGGTAAAACATAATTTACTGCGAATTAGGCCTTTGTATTCATTCATTCATTTATTAAAATGAACTTTTCTACTACATGCAACAGGTACAATCTCGACCCTAGTTTTGAAAAAATCCGGAATTTTTATTTGGATAAAGAGCAAGCACCCTGAATATGACTGTCAGAGCCCCACAAGGACATCCATAAACAACATGTGCTAAACCTGAGACAAAACATTTATGCTTTTTTTTTTTTTAATATTTAAACTTGCATATACTTCCTCCTTTATTTATACGTACGTATATATTCAATATGTACGTCTTCACAGCAGCCAGTACTGAATATAACAAAGTTGATTATAGCAGTCTCCATACCCACCATCTCACTGTCAGTGTCTTTGAATTTGAAAACATGGAGATTGTCTGCACTTTTTGTGCCTGCTGTTTTTTCTTCCTTTTGTTAGAGGAACTGAACTTTGCTCATTTTGTGAATTTTATTTTGCATCATGCCACACAGAAGCAGGAAATCTGATCAGTTGTTGGCTGAATCACTTTGCAAAACACTGATCTTATGTCATTTATCAGGTTGAAGTGGCTACTGCCCACCGTGTCGCACATTGAGAATTGGCATTAATTCCATCTGTGATTGTGGACCAAGTAACACTAGATTTAAAAAAAAAAAAAGAGGGAACATTCACCTTATAACCTATCCACAGCATTTTTCACACTAAGGAATCATTGTATTTTTGCATAATGAAATGTGTCCCTTTGAAGACATGCCATGAAAAATTTAACACCCTCATGACTTTTCCACTGAAACTGCTCACACCCCAATCAATGATGTCAGTACTTTTTTTTTAAGTACTGTGACATTACTGTGGCATCACATGGACTCCTACCTTCACTCACACTGACTTGCATGCGCAAGACTTGGGTGGTAGGTGAAGATGAAACAAACAGTAAGTGTAAGTAAGATCTTTAATATATTCTAAAGTTCTTTGAGTCTTATCTGTGTTAAGGGATGACTAGAATGATGGGTGTATTTAAAATTAAATCATGCTGAGACATTAAGCAGTGCTGTCCAGTGTTCAACATGTTTTAGGCCATTATGACTTCAATATTCTGTTCATAACCTTTTGTTGTCAACCAGGTGACCATATACCAGTAAAGCTCCTGACGCATTTCGTCAATGCTTAAACTGAGCTCATAATGTTCCTTTTGGGGTTTTCACACATTTAAAAGTGATTTTCTAATATAACTTTTGGAGTCACTCGCACATTTTAACAGTGAGTGGCTGACTGACTGGAATAGGGATGCACCGATCCGACCTTTTCAGTTCAGATGCCGATATCGATGCTGGGCCCTTGGATATCAGTCGATACCCGACATAGATCCAATGTTGTTGATTTAAAGCAGAGGTTCTCAACTGTCGCAAGTGACACATTTGCTTGTGTGTGCAGGTGCGTTAGTGACTACTGTTGTTTGTACTGTATAATCCCCCCGCTCACAGGGGGGCAGCAGGTGTAGTCAGTGATAAGGTGAGGGGAGCTCACCTTCTCTGTTTTATCTACAGAGTTATATAACCCACCACGTCGTCAACATTTAGGTCTGTTGCGTTAGTTTTAGAATTACATCGGGCATGCTTTATGTTAGGAACGGTTACAGATTTTGGGGCTACAATTATTGCCAGAGAAATCTCAATTTCATGATTACGATTATTTTAGTCTGTGCTGCTGGAGAAGAATGACCTTACTCCACCAAAGCTATGCAGCCAGATTGTTGTGAAAGGATTACGCAATGGTAGCCTGAAGCTGTGTAGATGACTAATGAATGAAAATGAGCCCACATCGAAAATATATTTACAGTCTAAATTTCTGACAGCTCTCTCCTTCTGTCATTTTCACTCTTGGAGTGTTGAATGCAGTGCTTCTGTAGCATTGCTTTCATTCTGTGTGGGAAGTGCATGTTCACTTGTCTTTGCTTCCACTCTTAATCTACTGTACTTGAGACGTTTTTTTTACAGCTTTGACTATTAATTAACGGTGACGTTTAGAATCCCGATTAATCGTTACACGATGACATCATTACAACCCGACATGACGTAGCCCGTGTCGCAATAATTTAAAGGGGAAGGATTGATCTTTAGGATCGGTTGCTTTTACCGATCCCCAATCTTGTTGATATGGGGGCTGATATCCAATCCTAATATCGGATCGGTGCAACCTTAGACTGGAAAGTATGTGAACATTTAACTTCAATGCTACCAGTGGCATTTTTTTCCTATTTGTCCAAGAGCTTTGAAAGTCCTGCACTTCTGACATGAAAATAAGAAATGATACCGATAGTTGGATGAATATGGTAATCCACTTAGATGTTATGGAGTGTACTGATGAAATGTTACGTGTGTTTGTGTTTTGTACATTTTTCCTTTAACAGGTGTGACCGGCTTTAAAGATAAGGATTATGGCGGGCTTTGTGGCTGTTTAGTACAGACTCGGGAATGCTTGAGCAAAAACTCTAAACACTGTCCTTGTCCATGTGAAATATTTCATATCTGAATAATGCACAGTGATGTTACAGAAGGGATGGTACATGTAGGTATGAACAAAAACACTTGACTTTTAGTTGATATTGTTGGATAGATGAGCAGTAGCAGTGTTTCCATAAAATGTGAAGTGAGTTCAAAGCAAATTTCCAAACTTTTAATAGGGAGAGTGTGCAAAATATGTGCATTACTATAGACAGATTTGTAACAAGTACTTTAAGCCATGTAGTTTCATCAGAAGGTGGCAGTATGGGCTACATTGCATATGGCTGCAATATACCGTATAGGTTGGTAATTGGAAACAAAACCTGTTTTATGATTGTGTAAATATGGTACTGATCTAAAATGACTCAAGAATGTTTTGTGGAGGAAAAGGTGCTAAAGATTCATCCCCTTATCTTCCCACACTACCCGTTGCAACTATGTTTCAAGGCTGTATGGAAATGCCTCAAATGTAGTGGAAATGATGTAAATATTAAAGTAAAAGTTTAATGTGAAGGTTGTAAAGCATTAAACCTGCAGGTATTGAAATTGGGGGAAATTTGCAAATGCAGACCTTTCCTCTGCAGCACTCTTGTTGGTCCAAATGGAAGACCACATGTAAACATGGATTACAGACAGATAGATCTGGTATCATTTTAGGCTGTGTTTAGTATTGTTGACACATGGAGAAGAGCAGTTGCATCTGGCCAAGGTTGTACTTGATGGAACCTGATCAGTAATTACAGTTGTCAGTCACGTTTCTAAACCCTCATTGTACTTGTCATCTTCCGCTTATCTGGGTCGTGGGGCAGCAGCCTCAGCAAAGCAGCCCAGACTTCCCTCTCCCCAGCCACTTCCACCAGCTCCTCCAGGGGAATCCCGAGGCGTTCGTAGACCAGCCGAGAGATGTTATCCCTCCAGCGGATCCTGGGTTGGCCCCAAGGTCTCTTCCTGGATGGACATGCCTGGAACACCTCCCCAGGGAGGCGTCCGGGAGGCATCCTCACTAGATGCCCAAGCCCCACATCAACTGGCTTCTCTCAACATGGAGGAGCAGCGACTCTACTCCGAGTCCCTCCTGGATGTCCGAGCTCCTCACCCTATCTCTAAGGCTGAGCCCGGCCACCCTTGCGAAGGAAACTCATTTCGGCCGGTTGTACGCACGGCCTCATTCTTTCGGTCATGACCTAAAGCTCATGACCATAGGTGAGGGTCGGAATGTAGATTGATTGGTAAATCGAGAGCTTCGCCTTTTGGCTTAGTTCCCTCTTCACCACAATGGACCAGTTCAGCGCCTGTATTACTGCAGACGCCACCTCGTTCCGCCTCTCGACCTCCCGCTCCATCCTTCCCCCACTCGTGAATAACATCCCAAGATACTTGAACTCCTCATCCTGAGGCAGGACCCCCCCCCCCCCGCCTGGAGCGGGCAGTCTACCTTTTTCCAGCTGAGGACCATGGCCTCAGACTGATCTTCATCCCAGCTGCTTCACACTTTGCTGCGAACCGCCCCAGTGAGAGCTGGAGGTCGCTGCTCAATGAAGCTAAGAGGACCACATCATCCACAAAAAGCAGAGACGAGATCCTCCCACCACCGGACTCGACCCCCTCCCTCACCCGGCTGTGCCTGGAAATTCTGTCCATAAAAGTTATGAACAGATCCGGTGACAAAGGGTAGCCCTTGCAGAGTCCAGCCCTCACTGGGAACAGGTCCGACTTATTATCGGCTACGCAGACCAGACTCTGGTTCCTTTGGTACAGGGACTGAATGGCTACCAGCAAGTTTCTAAACCCTCACTTCCATATTTGGAAACACCTGTGATGAGCAACAATCCTCATATAGAGCAGGTTTTCTACAGCCCGAAAATGCAGAAGTAGATCTAGAAGTTTTGATGCCTCTCAGACCAGTTGAATTACAATACAATCAAAGGTTATTAGAGATCTTTCTCAGGTGACACAAACACTATTAAGGTGTGCTGCTTTGACTCTTTTTTTTTTTTTTCCCAAAAAAATGACTTTGTCAGTTTTAAGATTTAACAAAACACAGCTCTGTCTGAATTTTAACAAATATTTTCTATTACATTGTAAAATATACATAAAATACATTTATGGAAACACGACTGATGATATTCATGGAATTCTTCAAGATTCTTCAGATTTAAAACTACAGCTATTTAAAATGCTGCACTTAAAATCTTTGACCTGCAACAAAAATGTACTCCTACATGTAGCATGAATGGGAAGAAATTGAGATCTGCTTTTGTGAGAGCAAATGGCATCAGCAAATTCTAACCAACCATAATCAAATAGGCTGGTGCCACCATTAACTTGATATGTTTGCAGGAATACTCTAATTAGATGATTCGGTTTATGGAAATAGAAGTATTTGTGATAAGAGTCAAACTAGTCCACAACAGTGGATTGTTTTACGGCCTTGAAATCGGATAATGCCCAGATAACTTCTGGATCTAGTTTATACCCTCTGTGCAGTAGACCAGAGGTGATGGACTGGTTTTTCAAGACACACAGCAGAATGGACAAAACTTTACCAAGTTAATTTATGCCCAAGTAGAACCATAAGGTTATTAATTCTTGGGATTATTTTATGGATGCATCTTTTTGTTTATAAAATAATCTGTGAGGATATAGGATATAAATGCTTAGATGCTTCAAATGTGGCTGTATTTTGTCTGACTTAATCAAACGAGAGTCACTTTGTAATTGCTGTGTAGTACCTGGTTAAGAGAGGCCAGTTGCTGGCTGACTGGTCAACATTTGAATTTCAATTAAATGAAGTGTTGGCCCTGAATTAAATGTTACTTGGCTGAAAAGAAGAGAAGAGGAAACGCACAAACAACTCCTAATACTTGCATATATAGTTATTCATCAAGGCATTTTAAACCTTTACTTTTCAGGTAACATTCTTACACTTACAATCATCTTGAATCAAAAAATGATGTGCTAATTAATACTGAAGTGATAATATCTGAATTCTTAATCCAAAAAACTAATCTAAAATTAGGGCATTGTCAAATGTTACTTTAAATAACTTCCCTCCTCACACACTTGAACATCATGCAAAGAACTCCTACACATAAAAGGTCAGATTTGATCGTATTATCGGACCTAAAGATAAATTTAAAACTGTAATGTTATGTCTGTGTTGGATTTGTGTACAATTTGTTTTTCTTTAACAGGTTTGACCATCTTTAAACGTGATGGAAGGAACTTTCCAAACCAAGATATTCAAAGTCAGTGGTAACCACAGAATTGAATCCCAGCTAAGGCAGTATGCCGCATCTGTCAGTGGTTCTGTTAAAAATGAAAAGCCATCACTGTTGTTGATCAGTAGCACCTATTTTGAACATTATCCATTATTGGTGATGATACATAATGGTGCTATTGTTGCACTTTCCCAGTGGCATTTGAAAGATGCAAGCTTTGACATTATCCTTTTCTCATAAGTGCATATGATTAAACAGACTGCCATCCACTCTAAATGGAATAGTTGGTTGGTACAGGTTTGGACAAAGGATTTCCAAGGATTTCGCAGCTGAAGGCTGGGGTTGAAAAGTCCCCAAAAAAAATGATTTTAAAAAATTACATGATCATACAATGGTGGTAGTTTCAAGACTGACTGTTAAAAGCTGGCCTTGGATATTTCAGCCCATCTTTATTTTTTTTACTTTGTTTCACAATATATAAAAGTGAAAAATGTAACTTCATTAAAAAAAATTTAATTGAGATAAAGAATTCTAGTGCCCCAGCCACAAAAGTATGACGTGGTTTATAAAGGTTGCTTATACTCACCATGACTTGTCAGTTACATTTATTTACAGGAATGTCAGTAATACGGTTTGATCTTGCCACCACAAGGATTTGTGGGATGGCTTTATGTCCTCTCCTTACATAAAGGATTTAAGGATAGAAGAGGAAGTACTGAGGTACCTTTCCACAATTTATGTTGAATTCAGCTGACAAGTATTGTGGCCTGAACTTGTTTACTCAAAGGTTATTTAATTTTAAGAAACTTCCAAGCAAATAACAAAACAAGCCTTTTTGGCTATCACTAATCATAAGACTGTTTTAACTATTACAGCTTTTTAGACTATGTGTCCTTTATTGGCAACACACTGGCTTTGAATTAGTCAAGTAAAATAAATCAATTTCTTACTTGTACGTAATAAACTGGTTGTCAGAATTTGTTTAAAGGCAGCCTTCATGAAAGTCTATTCCAGAGCTTTTTGAACAGGAAATGCCAGTTTATTACAGTAAAATGAAACTGACTGTTTAAAGTTTCAAGTGAAGTTTATAAGTGGCCTTATGCCATTTTGTAATCCTAGATCCAACCTCCCCCTTTATTTATCCTTTCAGAAAAGCCTTGGGGTCCCTTTAGTTGTTGGCAAAAACACAAAAGTAGACCTGATCGAATCCTATTTACAACTGAGATGGAAAATCCCAGCACTTTACTGTGGAGAGAGTGGCGTGCTGTGCTTGTGGTGTGTTGGTGTGTGTTTCATGTCTTTGAGTAAATGAGAGGTGCATTAGCTGCTGTCAGCCAGCTTGTCAAAGACAGGCTGCCCCAGTCTACAGTAGAGGCTCTTCTCTGCAATTGGGTTACATTGACGATGAGTAGTTCTGCAGAAGTCAGTGGACAGTAAAGCCTGGACTTGTTTGCACTGCAACCAGAGGTATGCTTACACAGATCAGCTGAACACATAAGGTAAGTGTACACTCCCATGTTTATAATACAAGATGCACCGTTTTCAAATAACTTTCCTCTTGTCCTCATTTAAAACGCCATTGCTCAGAGGTGGCGTTCACAGGGCTTCTGGCATCACACTTATGAAGAATGGCATCACAGTGCAGATCTCTGTTCTCTCCTTTTGTGTGTGGATGTGGCAAAGCATCACAGCCGTGCATTGTGTGTGTGGTTGTACTACCTGGCCTCTTATATACATGTATGTATTTAAAGAAATGTTTATGGACGGCTGAGTCACTGGTTCAACAGTTCAGATTGATACTCATTGTTTGCAGTGAAGAAAAAACTTCTAACTTTGTTCTTACTTACCCTCTGTTGGTTTTCATGACAAACTTTCTTTGATGTATTTGAGAGGTGTTCTGTAGATCTCACCTTCAGTACTTCAGTGACTGAAAGCTTTGGACCAAATGCAATGATGGAAAGCTGTGTGGTAGATATGCTACACCTGTGGTGTGTCAGACTGTGCTGTCTGATCAAAAGACCAAGAGCCGGTCATATTGCCAACATCTTCTATCACGGATTAAAGGCAGATGTAATGATTATAGTTTGCAGTGTTGAAAAGCCACTAACTAATTTTAACTATCATAACTTACCCCCAAAACTATATATTCTGAAAATGGATCATGTATATCTGAAATGAACGATGCTGCTTTATTAGATACTGCATAACGGTTTCAATCAGCAAGTCAAAATTGAATCACTGAACATTAAACCAGCTCTGAAGATGGAAACAGTTTTTCTTTTAACCCATTATTCCTCAAACTCATTAATTCCAGTTGAAGTCTGTTGGTTTTCAGCCACTATCAACACAGTTGAAACGGTTTGTAAAAAATGAAACATGTTTTTCCATCTCCCAACCCTTTTAAGTGCCAAAGTCGCATTATTGTAACAAGCAATATAACTGAAACAGCTTTTTGAAATCTTGATTTCAAAGTTGAATTTTTTTTTTTTTTTTTTTTTAATTATAACTCTGGTGCCTAAAGGGTTAGTATATAATTTAGTGTTACATTGCAATATTTTTTCATTTAAATTCAATTAAGCAATGTAATTGAATCAGCATAAGGTTTTAGATCTTATAGGTGCTTTATTGTATATTGGACCTGGTTTGCTATATGGCCTTGTCTGAAAATGTCTAAGGAAAACTTCCTATGGTGGACACAATATTCCTGATTCTCCATTGTTCATATGTAAATTGTCCAATCACCAGAATCTCCAAGAAGCTGAAATGGTCATTCTTTTTTGTGTTTACTTGTTGACATTTTAACGACATAGTTTTTTAAATTTCTTTCAGACATAACTGTGCACACTTTGCTGGATTAGACAACGAACCATAGTTACTGATCTAAACATGAAAAGTTCTAAGATGGTTAAGTTCTTATCACTTTATCACTAAATATAAACCTGCACCATCTCTTATCTCCTCTCAATGACTCTGGGTTTGACCTGTGACCTTGAATTTCTGGGGTTGGGATGTACTTGCATTGAAACATCATATTTTGTACTGCTTGGTTTCCTCTGGGCAAGATAGTAGGTAATGTTTTTTAGTCTCCCATACAACTTTAAAGAAGAGTATGATGATAGAGCTGACTTTGTGTTTTTTTATTTAATGTTTCAGGTGAATTTAAGATCCAAACCAATAGCCAAGACTCTGATCAGTGGTTTATTATTTGGCAGTTTCTTCCCCGTTTACACATCACCTGAGTTGAAGAATATTTTCACTTAAACACTACTGCAATCGCCTAATGCATTCAGGGGAACATCATTTACAGAACACAAACACAACTGTAGTTGTGATACAGTCTAACTTCATTAGGAACTTCAGATTTAATTGTCTCTTTTGTCGACAGAATGTAAAATTATGTATACATGAGGAAAAAGCATTAACTCATGTTTGTTATATCCTATCCTTAGTGTTGTTGGGAGTGGGGTTTGTATTTTCCTATTGTCAACGTGTTGCTGCAGCAGCAGTAGAAGTGATAACCTACGAACAACTGTAACCTCTCTGTCCTCTCATCTCAATACTCGGTGTCGTATTTTTGTCACTCTGCGTTTTACTTTCTCCTTGTCATTCCAGTGACCAGCTACATGCTTTGTAATGTACAGAACAGCACAACTGTGGCAGTTTGTTTTTGTTGCTTGTACTTCAGAGTTCTGTAGCTGTAAAGGACTGAGGTACCTTTGTCACAAACTCTGTTGGACCTAAAGAGGAAACTGCATTTTGTTGACCCATTGCAGTGATTCAAGCCTTCAGGGCTGTCAAGTATGCATCTGTCTGCACTGTGATCCATTTTCGAAATCCTACATCCTGATTGGTCAAACTCCTTTGTCATATCTGAGTGTGATGCCAGAATAACCCTTTTGGCCTCTTCCGGCCTCAGCTGAAAGGGTGCTGCCCAAAGTCTGCCAGACTGACACTGCAAATGACTGAAGGTGTACTTCTGTACGAGGTTACCGATGGTGCAGCTCTCAGCTCTGTTTGTTTCAGTACAAAGTCAAGTTCACATGGCTTTGTAACAGCAGTATCCCTCGGAGGACTGCAGATTTGAATGTCCTGTCCTGCATTTGTCTCGTCCTCTTCTGCAGTTTCAGAACAAATCTACCTACTTCAGGGCGCTGAGATGCATCTAAAACATGTATTTGACCTTTGTCACACAGCTCACACTACATAGCTGCACTTCTCCCAGCAGTCATTTACACATAAGGCATCTTGATATTCTCATGAAGATCTGTTTACAACACTAGAACACAATCTAAACACAAAAATCACACACTCTGAAATACATAGGTATTTTGTCATTTTAAAGATGCCGCCATAAAATTTAGAATAGAATATTTAGGAAAAAAGTAATTCAAAGCAGACTAAACTATTCAAGTACTGGAGTCTCATTATCTGTTTCTTGCCACAGGAACCTCGAGTGATCGAAGGAGGATAAGAATCCACAGTATTTTACCACGGTAAGACTTCAGTGGTTGTTCAACCTATGTTAGGGTGCACCCCCCACCCCCCAAAAAAGAACAATATAACATAATTTTTCTACAAAAAGCATATTCCAAGATTATAAAATGGCATACAGATTAGAAAACAACCTACAAAACAATTTAATTTATCTGGATTCCATTAGGTGATGATGTTCTCATAAAAGTACTACCCTCTTCTGGCTCTAAACTTTGTAAATCAAATGGAGTGCTGTTTACCTTTGCATATTTGTGTTTTCTGAAACGTGTCTTCATGAGTCCTTCATGAGCGCATCATTTGTCATGTGTCCCTTTCACTTTCACAACCTGCCTGATGTTCTTTACATTAAGACTTGGCATAAATGGTAAATAACTTATTTTTTTTCTGTTTTAAGGTAAAATGAAGTCTGATTTAAAAATGCCAGCGCTGCAGGAGACCATGCACGTACTGTGGTGATGTCAGGATGACGGACATGTGAGTTGGACCAGAGTTGCAACATGCTTTGATCTCGCCGCACCGGTGTACACGTGGTTTGCGTAACCCTGATTAGTTCCAAATACACGCAGCCCTGTCATGTTCCTCTATGGGACAGACAGCAGTGAGTGTGTTATTGTAGGTAAATCGCAAAATAAACCACAGATAACTGGTGTTGCACAACTGTATGTGTTGGTGTGGGTGTCGCACTTTGGAGTAGTGGGTTGAACCACTGAAAACACTACCCTCATGACTGAAAACACGCATTTTGGTTAAGGTTGGTTTTAGCTTGGGTAGCCTACTTACCTGAGTGGGGCTAATGTCATGTTAGCTCCAGAGTAAAAGAGAGGCCATCAAGCCAGGAGCAGTTTTATATTTTACTATTATAGGACTGGCCTGCCTTGTTCAGTATCTGCTTTACCAATGTATGTTTGTCTTTATTGGCCAGTCTAGTTCTTTAGATGGACAGATGATCACTGTAAGACACACATCAGAACCATGACGAGTGTAACATGAAGCCA